>LN874565.1:137829-337416 GCA_900006135.1 Debaryomyces tyrocola | reverse complement strand
GTTTGAGTAATGAACTTTAATTATCCTGAGAAAATTAATTACTATTAATGGTAAAGAGCCTAATTAAGTAATCCCAATATTCTACTATATAAGAACGTCAATCTGAAAGGTATTCAGATTGTATTTTAGATAGTAAGTAATATATATTTGATATTATTGAATATTGATTATTGATTATGGATTATTGATTATTGTTTAAAACTGTTATATTGTGTAAAAATTGAAAAAGATAAAAATGAATACTGAAATGAGTTCCCCTTTAGAGAAATTACTTCAAGAATTATATCATTTACTTTCCTTCAGTGGCATCCTTGCACAGTAATTCGATATATTATATCTATTGATTTAGGGGTACTCAACTATTAAGTATTAATAGGATTTTTACATCCATATCCACCACCACCAGGAGTCATGATAATTATACGGTCTCCTTTGTTCACCTTAAGTGAACATCTGCCACCGAGAGAAATTTTTCGATAAGTATTCGAAGACATTAATTTTCTGCACCAATAATTTGGCCCTCTCAAACCGGGTTTACCTCCTGATAAACCAAATGGTGCAATTGACCTTCTCTCCATCAAGCATGATACTTCCAAATTTTTAATGGTAAATTCAATATCTCTGATTATTCCGTTACCACCACTATGTTCACCGACACCTCCAGATCCATGTCTGATCGTAAATTCATGTAATATAACAGGATAGCGCTTTTCAAATATTTCAACGTCAGTCATTCTGGTATTGGTCGTATGACACTGGACAGCATTTTGACCGTTCCAGCTTGGACCTGCACCAGAGCCCCCACAAATAGTTTCATAATACCCAAAAGAAACATTGTTTTCAGTATCATTGATTCCAAAGGTAAAGTTATTGCAAGTCCCTTGCGATGCGGCAACTGCTCCGAAAGCTTTTAAAAGGACATCCACAATTCTCTGAGATGTCTCAACATTACCACCTACCACAGCAGCCTCCGAAGAAGGATCTATTAAAGATCCATGTCTTGTTATGACCTTTACAGGAGCTAAACATCCATTGTTTAATGGTATATCTTCGCTGATCATAGATCTTATGACATATAGAATTGCAGAATATAATACCGCTTTTGGTGCATTCAAATTACCATAAATCTCATTTCCAGAATTGGTAAAATCGAAAATTGCATTACCAGTATCAGAATCGATAGAAATTATTACAGAAATTGGTGTACCATCATCTAAATGATCAACTGCGTGCAATTTCTTACCCTTGAATTTTTCATTGGTCAATTTCAATAAGTTTCTCACAGATTCACTTGCAGTGGACTGAATAGCTGACATATATAAACTTAGAACTGGGTATCCGAAATATTCTAGCAAATTATTCAATAAAGAAATGCCTTTGT
Organism: Debaryomyces tyrocola; assembly: GCA_900006135.1. Classification (NCBI taxonomy): domain Eukaryota; kingdom Fungi; phylum Ascomycota; class Pichiomycetes; order Serinales; family Debaryomycetaceae; genus Debaryomyces; species Debaryomyces tyrocola. The sequence goes on along the minus strand of LN874565.1, from coordinate 336,035 downwards.
AATTAGCTGCTACCTGTGCCTTTAAATCTGATATGTTATCACTTAATGCTCTAGTCCCTGAACAGCCAGGATATGTCGAAGGTTCATCTAATAGAAGCCTTGTAATCCCATCTTCATCGAAATTTCCTTTAACACATAATTTATGGGTCACGATAGCCGCTCCTTCCTGATGAATAGATTTCGAATCTGGTGGCATACTACCGGCCGAAATAGATCCTATGTCAGCATGATGTCCCCTTGAAGCTGTCCAAAATATTGGTTTATTCTTTTCATCTAGAACAGGCGTAATTACCGTTATATCGGGTAAATGAGATCCACCAGCTATAGGATGGTTTGAAACCAATACATCTCCTTGTTCTAATTTTCCATCCCAGATGTTCATCTGGGATTTGACAGCAAAAGACATAGCACCTAAATGGATTGGAACGTGTGGTGCGTTAGCTACTAAATCGCCATTACTATCGAATACAGCACAGGAAAAATCTAGTCTTTCTTTGATATTAGTTGATATAGCAGTTTGTTGTAATGTGTTACCCATTTGTTCCGCAATTGACATAAATCTGTGAGCAAAGACAGATAACTGAATAGGATCTACTTTTCTGCTTGAGATATTAATTTCCTTTTCCTTATCAACCTCGATCAATATATGTTCCTTGAGTGATACTGCTTTTGATTGTGGTTCAATTAATATAGTTTGAGTATCATCAATTATTATAGCAGGTCCTTTTACAACCTTTCCTACTTTTAAATTTAAATCATTCAAATTGTAAACAGGTGATGGGAGCCAACCATGGTTTTCGAAATATACTCTTTTAGTCTCTATAGGACTATCTGCAATTCTAACAGCTTGCAACTTATTATATTCTTCAAATGGATTGATGTTGTTATCTTTTGACCTTCGCATAATTAATAATACTTGTACATCATCGACCATAATATTCCTATCTAATTTGAAGCCGAATTCACTTTGATGTCTTTCAATAAATTTTGCAGCACAATCATACTCTCCCTCACACTTTGGTATCAACAAATGTGTGTCCGTCCCTATATATTTCATATTTAAGTAGACTTCTAGCTTGTTGGAAAATTGATTTAAGTTTTGCTTGGAACAGTCCTCATACACTTGGCTGACTAAATTATTCACCTTATTATCTAACTCAACAAAGTTCTTTTCTTCGAAAGTCCACGAAGCTGGAGATTGTTTCTCAATAAGAATATCAGCCAAATAAATCCCATAGGCTGATAGCAATGAGGAATATTTATGTATGACAACTCGTTCAATTCCTAAGTTTTTGCATAATGAAACCGAAAATTGTCCACCAGAACCACCGAAGCATGCTAAGTTATGGTCTTGAGTGCTAAATCCTTTTGCTTCAGTCAAAGCCCTAATTGGCCGACACATAGATTCAACAGCAATTTTTAAAAATCCACTTGCAACTTCTTCAGGTGTTAATTTAACTCCTTCAGCTCTTTTATCTTGATTAATGTCATAAGTTAATTCCTCGAATTTTTTGGCAGTTACTTCGTAATCTAACGGTTCATCCTGGTTTGGACCGAAAATTTGGGGGAAATATTCAGGCAATAATCTACATAAATATAAGTTAGCATCAGTCACTGTCAAAGGTCCTCCTTTTCTATAACAAGCAGGCCCCGGGTTGGAACCTGCTGACTCAGGCCCCACTACAAACATTCCATTTTTCCAAAATAGCTTTGATCCACCACCTGCTGCAACCGTAGAAATATCAAGTTGTGGTGTCTGTAAACTGACTTCACTTACTACTGATTCAAATATATGGTTAAACTTTCCTGAAAACCTTGAAACATCGGTAGATGTACCGCCTGCATCAAAACCAATTGTTGCCTTAAATTCGCCTGAATCGAAGCAGGTTTTACCATAGCCAACCATACCCCCCGCAGGGCCCGATAAGATTGCTTTCAAACCTGTGAATTTATACCATGGACACAAGCCGCCATTGCTTTGCATAAATAATAACTTATTACCAAAAGCTTCTAACCCACCTTCGAATCCCGATCCAAAACTGTTCAAATATTCCTTGATAATAGGCGTTAAGTATGCATCTGCAACAGTCGAAGATGTTCTATTAACCATCCCTATCATAGGCTGTAATTCATGAGATACAGAGACTTCGAATCCAATTTTTCTACAAATTTTTGCAATTTCAGATTCATGCTGTGGAAAAACATATGAATGCAACAAGCATAATGCAATACATTTAATCTCTCCCTTTTTATATAAGGCTTCTAATTCTTGCTGAATATCATTGTAGTCGGGCTTCTTTATAATTCTTACTAAATCTCCTGCGATTCCTTTGACTAAAGTTTGGTCGTAATCAGGATTAATTTTTGATACTATATTCTTTCCCTCGATGAAATCTTCAATAGTAACTCTCTCATCAATTTCAAGGACAGCTTTATATAAATGGTCTAGTTTCTTCGCTTTCAAGTCGAAGATATTAGGCCTTGTTTGATTCCCAATTGACAATACATCTCTAAACCCTTTTGTAGTAATCAAACAAACTTCAGACCCTTTTCTCTCTAATAAAGCATTAGTAGCCACTGTTGTACCCATTCTAATACTTTTAATAAAATCCAACTTCAATTTTTCGTGTTTCGGGATACTAGTGTTCTGTGCACGTTCCAACACCCTCCTTATTCCTTCCGTCGGAGCATCTTCATAGTTCTGAGGGTCAACTGATAATAATTTGAATACATAGTCTTGTTGATTTGGGATTTTAGAGATAATATCACAGAAGGTCCCACCTCTATCGATAGCTATTTCAATTCCTAAATTATTCATGTTTTATCTGTATGAATTATAATGTCATCTTAAATAATTGAAATTAGGAAATCATGGTCACTTATATATATATATACGTAATTTTATTAAGGGTTATACAATCCGTTGACACCTTTTACCATCGGACATATTGTCCGATTATTGCAAAATGTCAAATTGGGGTTACATCATATGCAGTTTTGAAATAAAACAAACAAATTCACATTAAAAAATGAAGCAGCCTACCTGCAAGTTTGTCAAATCCAGAGTACTCCATTTCTATAATGCCTCTAATAAAAGTTATTGCATAATAATTCTCGAATAAGTATATTGTAGTTCTAAAAAAAGATAAAAACAGAGAAATGAATTGTAGTTACAAATTTATGATTTCATTGTCCTTAATATCTAAAATTAACATATGACCTGGTGAATGGCCCATAACTTTTCCTCTAATTACATCACCAACTTGCTCAACCGCAGTTTGAGGTGTAACACCGCATCCCCAGAAAATAGGAATTTCATCATCATCGATTTCAATCGCATCTCCATATTCTGGATTATTTAGATCTTGTATGCCTAAACGTTCGATTGCGTCAAATCCCCAGTCAATTGGTTCCCCATGAGTTTTTCTAAATTTTCTACTAATATTGCGAATCTTTTCAATATCTGTATATTTATACGGTCGCATACTTACGACAGCATGACAATTTTTGAAAATACCAGCAGGATTGAGTAGTATATTTGTTCGAAACATTGAAACATTCGAACCAACTAAAGAATGCTTGGGTGTAAGATCATTATCACCAAGGGCATGTTCAAAGGAAAATGAACAACCTATGATAAAAGCTATATGATTGCTACACCACTCCTCTCTAATATCTCCTTTGCTAGAAAGAAGCTTTCCATGCTCATATATATTATATTTGGGAATGTCGGTAGTTATATTAAAATCATTATCATTAATAACACCCTTATTATCTATTTCTCGCGGGTTTCCAACAGGAGTTTGACCTAATAAAGGACAAAAAACAGGATTTCTGTAACATAAATCAATGAAATCGTCCGCTGCTTCTTCTGGTAACACAATCAAATTTCCTTGTCCAAAACCAGGACAAAGTCCTGATGTATGGGTAGAATGTCTACCAGATCTGAACTTAAGTCTAAAATAATGAGCGGCAGACATCATGCTTTCTAAGAACTACACGCCAAAACGAACTCAGTAGGTACAATATTCCAGAGATATATTCATTATATAATTTTTCGGACAATTTGTCCGATCACAATCATAAAATTTGTGTTGAAAAAGGCGTGTTTTTTCTATCGCCACTTTTAGCTTATTGTTAGTTATAATAAAAATGCACCCCTTTTGTGGGTTAAAAGCGACAGGATTTTTTTTTACTATTAACTCAGCATAAATCTTCTTGACTTGACAATTTGACGGACATATTCTCCGAGTCAAAAGTGGAGCAGTGGAGGAACTGATATTGCTTATTTACACTATATGCACAACATGCATAATATAAAGATAACGATAATATCATGTTCTTCAGACCTTAAATATATATATACTGATAATCATACCTATCTTTAAAAATTGGTAATTACAATATGTTGAAAATATGAATACAGAAAAAGTGAATACCATATATAGTGTTAGTGAGGTTGAGCCAAATGAAACTCGAGCCAAAGAAAACATAGTTGCAGAAAAAAAGTTCATCCGAAAAATGGATCTACTATTAATGCCAATGTTTGGTTCAATGTATTTTTTTTCATACTTAGATAGATCAAATATAGGTAATGCTAAACTCGCTGGCTTGATGGAAGACATAAACTTGACAGATAGTCAATTTTCTACTGCAAGTTCAGTTTTATATGCAACTTATATTACTGTTCAAATTCCAGGTGTCTTATTATTTAGAATGTTCAAAGCCAATCACTATTTGGCGGGTATGATGTCGGCATGGGCACTAGTAACCATATTTAGCATTTTTGTCAACAATTATGGTTCGTTGGTTGCAACACGAGTTTTGATTGGCCTTTTCGAAGGGTCTTTCTATTCATGCTTGTCAGTTTACATATCAAATACGTATCAGCCAAATGAAATGGGTAGAAGGTTTGCATATCTTTTTATTTTTTCTGCATTTTCATCTGCATTTGGTGGGTTAATAGCAACTGGGATAACTGAAATCAATTCAGGTCCTCTTTCTAGATGGAAATATCTTTATTTAATTGAAGGATTATTAACAATGGTTGCCGTTTGCTTCGTTTTCTTCTTTTTACCAAGTTATCCTCGGTATCTTGCAACAAATGAGAAGGAACGTAAAATTTGGGATAAAAGAGTAGAAAGAAGAGCATTATTCTTAGGCTCTGGTAAATTTGATAAAAGCCAGGTGAAGGAGGCCTTTACGGATTCAAAGCTTTACTTTTCAATTATTATTCAATTCTGTCAAGATATTTGCATGTATGGTTTTACTACATTCTTACCTTCTATATTATATGGAATTGGATTTGACAATTTAGAGGCTCAATACTTGACAATTCCAGTTTATATCTTAGCTGGGGGGATTTTCTTAACGGTTGCAATCTTGTCTGATCGGTGGAAAATTCGTGGACCGGTGATAATATTTTTGAATCTTATCAGTATATCTGGATATATTATCTTATTAGCAGTGCATGATAATTCAGTAAAATATTTTGCCTGTTACCTCATTACTTTTGCTTTATATCTGAATGTGGGACTTAATGAAACATGGTTAGCAGGAAATTCTGCCCCTATCGATAAGAGATCTACATCCATCGCAGCCAATCAAACTTTTGGAAATGTTGCCGGCATCATTGCTCCACTCGTTTACAGGTCTTCCCCATACATATTGGGCCATGCATTTACTATTGGCTGCTTAGTGGTGTCTTGTTTAACGGCTGGAATTCAATCATACATATTTTACCGCATAAATCGGGATCGCCTGTTACTCCTAATCCAAGAAAAAGAAGACGACCAGCGCATGGGTGATAAATCTATTCATTTCCAGTATATGATCTAATTTACTTCTGCGAATAAAGTGAATGTTTTGAATATATGCAAAGAAATTGGTGATGAAAAAAATATTCTGTAGCTATTTTATATTTAATATAAAGCGTTATCTGTTCAGTCATAGAATTTACTGAGAATGAAAATAATTCAATTAGTCGAACAAATCAGCAAAACCTAAAGTATCGTTTATATTAAACAAGTCTTCATTAAAATTGATAAAGCTTTCTAAACTTGGTATAGCAAAGTCTCCAAAGAAATCTTCCAGCCCATTGACTTGTATTATGTCATGAGTCGAAAAGTCTTTTGATTCTAAATGAGCATTTCTATTATTATCAGCCTTTCCTTTATCAGGGTTGTTCATATTAAGAGAAATAAGTTCAAAACTCTTCCTGGATAACTTCCAATTTCCAAATTTCAAAATCTTTGGAAACAAGTCCAATTTTATGTCGAATTCCTCATTAGGTGAATTTTCAAGCGAACTCAAGATAACACTGATGGACATAATTGAAGCATAAGTAATCAATAATGAAGTCTTCTCCGTAGAATTAAAATCTTTTAAAAATTTCAGTATCACAATGTATAGGTCGTCGATTGTTTCGTGACAAATCAGCATTGGTGAATTATTTGAATAATCTCTGGAAGAGGAAAGAAATGGCCGATTGAAGCATAGCAACATGATGTAATAAGTATAACGTAGCCCCATAACACACGGATCGTACTTGTCTGACTTCAAATTTTTTTGATTCCATGATAACGTTTCTGGCAATTCTCTCCTCCATTTCATTATTTCATGATTATATTCATGTAGTTCATTTATCTTAACACTTTTTTTATCAATGAATATTTTATAAAAATAATGAGCTGATAGTGATAACATACTTACATTCTTTTTTAGCGGTAAAGCAACTTTATACCTAAAACTTGGATCATAAAATTCGAAACTTTCAATATTCTTCGGTAAAGGTAGGTTATCGGAATGCGGAATAGTTGAAATTGAGAGTCGTAGCTGACATGGTCTACCCAATAACAAGCTTATAAAATGGTCCGCAGTATAACAGCCCCAGTATATTCGTTTCCTAATTTCAATATCTTGAGCGGACAAAACATCCTTATTATTAATATGCCAATTTTGTGGATTCAATTGAAATCCTATATCAATGCCCATTCTAAACGCTATTCCACTAAGAAGCCAAGCCGAAGAATTGTCCCCCTCGCCCAAATCGTAGAATGCGAGGCATAATAACGTTTGTATTGTTGTTATTTTAGGTACATTTAGCTTATCAAATACTATTCTTCTTGCTTTATTATAATATTCATAGGATTCAGACTCAACTTGCTGGACACTTGATATTTTAGAACTGAGAGCCACTATGCTATATACTAATTCTTTGGAGCAATAGGTACATGTCTGCGAATTTGTATTATTGTCATACTTAACATCGAAAAATTCAGTCAAAAAGGAGTCTCTGTGAATAAAAGTGAAGTGATCCGTATACTGCCATTTAAAAAAAGTTGATATTTTCTCACATACTCCCAGGTTCTTCTTGAGCTTAATCGTGTCATTTAAAGAATTTGAATATTCTGAATAAGAAGCAGATACCGTTTCGATTATTTTATCATAATAAACAGATAATGGGCCATAACCTGTCAGATTTGACTGGTCTACTGAACTCGACGTCTCATTATATTCAGATAAAGTCGGGTATATCTCGTCATTACTTGCTAAATCACTAAGATTAAGGGAATTCAATATGGGAGAGTGATCCTCTAGTGGACAATCCTGCAATTTCTTTAAAACGTGTTCTAGTTTGGATACTCGATATTCTAGCGACTTAACATATGTATGCGAATAGTTTTTTCTTCTCAAATCTGAAGTTGTAGGTTCACAGCAGCGGTCATGTTTGATGCAATGACCACAAGGAACTTGCAAATCACACTTGATCTTTTTTGCTCGACACGATTTGCAACTATTCAGTTAGTAAATGCTTTCTCGGTGAAGGTCTATGAATACGTACGATAGTTTGACCGCACGAGGATTTCTGTCCGGTTTCGTGGCCTTAATTTGCATGTTTCCCATAAAAAAATTGCGTTCAATAAGGTTGTGGAGAAATCAGCGAGGTTAAATATGCAGACATCAGAAGTTGTATTACCTATTTTTGGTTTCTTGCACAACAGTTAGCTACTTGAACAACGTTTTATTGATATGCTGTGATATAATCGTCTCAACAAGGATTATGAATAATGTTGTGATGCGATACGATTATCTCGATAACAAGTACAGTAAACAAAATGGATGTCACTTGAGCATTCGAAAACGAATCCTTATAAAAAGAGGCTCTGTGGCCGAGTGGTTAAGGCGGTAGACTCAAGTTCTACTATCGTAAAGATGCACGAGTTCGAACCTCGTCGGAGTCAATATCTTTTTTCTTTTTTTTTTAACCGTTTCCTAACTCCTCTACAATCACTATACACTACCCGGATCACGCAACAATTTATTCAATAATCTCTCCGTTGACCAAATCCACCACTACATGCTAAGCTATCTACTGCGATCCAAAAATGCTTCAGAATGACGCATTCAATTTGCGTATTTTTCTTCTCTCTTGACATCAAAATACTTCAAACTCAAACTTCCCTCTTCCAGAAGCTCGTCTTATCTACATAGCCTTCGTAACTGCAGGAAATGACTACACGTGCTCTCGTAATTAAGATATGTCAAGAGTGAGGTCTGTGTTTTTGTACACAAAAGAATTCGTGCAAGTTAGAATTATATGACACTCCTCTGATGTATCAGAATACTAGTTTACGAGTTATCCAACTATCACTAACGAAGGTTTGGCTTCCACTCGATAGCAGTTCTCTGGTCCAGTCGGTTGAGCCAAGCGAAAAGATTGGCTACGAGGGCACGTGTTAAATTGGTGCGATGATCCTCTATATAGCCATACCACATTTTTATAGTGAAAACGTTTCTCTCAATGATTGATTTCTTCTTGTTAATGGCCATATTATGGGATATTTATAACAAGCTAATTCCTGAAATTATAGATTGAAAATATATTACAAGCAAGTCTAGTTCTGTACGTAATTGTAATATACCTTTCTTATCTATATACATATAAATATATATGAGCTTACTACAAAGAGTATCACCATTTTCATCACCTCATGATCGAGGGTATTTGCATAGGACAACAACGACAAGATCAATAAGTTTGTTGAGTACGCCAAAAAGAAGTCCAGACATAACAATGGGATGCGCTGAAGAAGAAAATAAGGTGACAGAGGGCCCAATGATGGGAGGGGGTGCGACGAGCAGGGTAATGCCCGGTTCGTTTCTTTCCCAGTACATGAAGCAACCACAACGTAAGAATTCATTGAGTAGCCATGAAATATATTTCAAGTCGATAGATAAGCATCGGACGGATAAGACGTACGATATATATGAAAAGTACTTGGTGAAGAGTAAAAGCGAGCCAGCCAAGAGGAAGGAAGACGAGACGTACGAAAACTTGCATCAGAAGAGAAATGTTGAAGAAGACATAATACCGATAATACGGAAACGGAGGGACGAACAGAGGACGAAGAACGAAGAAAATGAAGAAGCGATACGGCCGGCTGGGACGGTAACTGCAACAGAGTCGCCGGCAGACACGAATTCATACCCTGAGACAAAACTCAAACAGGTCACCAAAAAGTTGACGAAGGAATTCATGGAATGTGCAATAGATGATTTAATAAATCTTTTATCGAGAATGTTGGGGTCGTTGATAAACTTAAACGATAAGAGCGTTCCGGCGTCAATATCAAACCCCCAGGAAAAATCGTCATCGAGCAACAGGGTATTAACCCGGTACCACTCACGTACACCGCCAGGAATATCCATTCACACATATTTAACTAGATTGACAAAGTTTAACAACTTTACGGCTGCAACTCTCTTGACCACCATCTACTACATTGATTTATTGTCGCATCATTATCAGCCGTTTTTCACCCTCAATTCGTGGACAGTGCACCGGTTTCTTCTCGTGGCCACCATGGTCGCACAGAAGCTGATGGAGGACTTCTTCTACACAAACGAGCATTATGCAAAAGTCGGAGGTGTGGCCATTAGCGAATTGAACTGTTTGGAACTCGATTTCTTGAATCGAGTCGACTGGAGGTGTGTGCCCGCGAAGCAGTTGGAAAATGGCAAGTCGAGCATCAAATTCGCAAAAGACGTCTTGGATTTGTATTACGCCCAATTGATCCAATTGATGGGTAAAAACATCTCTCCTGATGATGAGGTTATATATTTTGCCAACGAAGACAACTCATACTACGAAGCAGGCGAACATAACGTTGTAGACGACGACGTAGAAGAAGATGATAACATACAACAAGAAGAAGAAGAAGATGACGACGAGGATGACGACGACGAGGATGACGACGACGAGGACGACGACGACGAGGACGACGACGAGGAATATGCAATCCCCACTACATACGATCCATCGATAAATCATGAAAAATACAATTCTATGGGGTTTAGTGTCGATAATTCCTCATCTCCCCATTTGAAGAGAAGATTCCCTGTGAATTTCACTGATTAGCATAAAAACGAATATAGTAAGCTATAACTGTATAATATATACATAATTTGAGTTCATTATGACAAATTTGTAAGCCATGCTAACTATTATTGTTGGTAATTATTCGTAATTTGTACCTGGAAAACACTCTAAGAAGTAACATCCGAAACATCCATACACCTAAATATTAATTCCTCGTTATTTCCTCGTTATTTCCGTGTCTATTTACATCATCGCATGTTAAAGCCGTTTATGGAGTCAACGCTTAGAAATCAAATATAAAAACCTTCTATCCTTGATAATCCAAAACGTTTCCACCTAAAGGGATTATTAGTTAAAGCACAATAATAATGGCTGCGGATTCTGTATCTAATGCTAATGATGGTGCAACAAGGTCCAGTAGTATTAATGAATATTATGGAGCAGACCAGGAAGCAGTAGAACACAACGATAGGTTGGAATTGGTTAGGTATCACCAGTGGAAATTCAAGAGACGTGTTGGATAGACTTGAAACATTATCTCGAGAGTTGTCGAGAAGAACTACAAGAGATGGTAGGATTGAGATAGACCCAAACAATTTTGATTTGCACAAGATTTTGCTGAGTTTTATCGAGACGTCAAAGAGTCAAGGGATCAAATTGAGAAAATCTGGTGTCAGCTTTAAGGATTTGACAGTTTATGGTGTTGATGAATCGTTTTCGATTGCTGTGACTGTTTACGATTTGATGAAAGGGCCAATTGGAGGGATTCAGAGAGCAATGGCCAAGCGTAAAATTCAGGACAGAAAGATCGTAAGTAACGTCAACGGGTATGCTAGAAGTGGAGAAATGGTTTTAGTCTTGGGAAGGCCTGGGGCAGGTTGCTCGTCGCTTTTGAAAGCAATTGGTGGTACTGATTTAGACTTATTTACAGGCTTAGATGGTGATATTAGGTACGATGGCATTACCCAGAAGGAAATGTTAAAGAATTTCAAAAATGATTTAGTATACGTCCCCGAATTAGATGTTCATTTCCCACATTTAACCGTTGAGCAAACATTGAGATTTGCCATTGCGTGTAAGACGCCTGAATTAAGAGTTAATGATGTCAGCAGAGAAAAATTTATTGATGCTTTGAAGGAGATTTTGGCGACCGTATTCGGGCTTAGACACACTTATCATACAAAAGTTGGTAATGACTTTGTTAGAGGTGTCTCTGGTGGTGAACGTAAGAGAGTTTCGATTGCAGAGGCGTTGGCATGCCGTGGTTCAATTTACTGTTGGGATAATGCTACGAGAGGTTTGGATGCTTCTACTGCATTAGAGTATGCACATGCAATTAGAACATCCACGAACTTATTGAAGAATACGGCATTTGTTGCCATCTACCAGGCGAGTGAAAATATTTACGAAACGTTTGATAAAGTTACTGTATTATATAAAGGGAGACAAGTATATTTTGGCCCTGTAATGGAAGCTAAGAAATATTTTGAAGATATGGGATATAAATGCCCTCCAAGACAATCAACTGCCGAATTTTTAACGGCGGTAACAGATCCTATTGGTAGATATGCTAAGCCTGGGATGGAGAATAAAGTTCCTAGTACGGCAGAAGAATTCGAAGATTATTGGTTAAAATCTGCAGAATACAGAATTTTGCAGCAAGAAATCCAAGAATATAATGATTCGATCAATGAAGATGAAACACGTAAGGGTTATTACCATTCTCTTAAGCAAGAAAAAATGAAGTACCTGAGAACTAATTCTAAGTTTACTGTTAATTATTTGCAACAATTGAAGTTATGTACAACTAGAGGTTTCCAAAGACTTTGGGGTGATAAAGCCTATACAATCACTCAACTTGTAGCTGCTGTCAGTCAAGGTCTTATTGCGGGTTCACTTTATTATAATACGCCAGATTCAGTTAGTGGAGCTTTCTCAAGAGGTGGTGTTATCTTTTTTGCGGCTTTATACGTTTCATTAATGGGTTTGGCCGAAGTTTCGGCTTCATTCAGTAGTAGGAGTATTTTAATGAAGCAGAAAAATTATTCGATGTATCATCCATCAGCTGATGCATTGGCTAGTGTTGTTACATCTATTCCTGTCACGTTAGTTGTTACGTTTTTGTTCGTGTTAATTATTTATTTCTTGTCTAATTTAGCATCTGATGCAGGCAAGTTTTTTACATGCGTTTTGTTTGTTTTCCTACTTTCATTGACTATGGCTGGATTATTTGAGGCAGTGGCTTCTTTAAACAAAACCATATCTGGTGCAAATGCCATAGCTGGTGTTTTGGTATTAGCCTCTCTTATGTATTCATCATACATGATCCAAAGACCTTCTATGCACCCTTGGTTTAAGTGGATTTCGTATATTAATCCTGTTTTATACGCGTTCGAAGCAATTATTGCTACTGAGTTTCATGGACGTAAAATGGACTGTGATGGAATGTATTTGACACCCAGCGGGCCAGGATATGAAAACTTAGGTCAAGGCAGTCAAGTGTGTGCATTCAAAGGTTCGGTTCCTGGTCAAAGCTGGGTTTCTGGTGACAACTATTTAAATGTTGCTTTCACTTACAGTTTTTCTCACGTTTGGAGAAATTTTGGGATTATGATTGGGTTCTTAGTACTCTTTACTTGTGTGAAGGCTCTTGGTGTCGAGTTTATTAGACCTATTAGTGGGGGTGGTGATAGACTAATGTTTGTGAGAGGTAAAGTTCCTGATTCTATTGTTTTACCTCAAGACAAAGGTCAGACGTCTGGTGACCTTGAAACTAGTTCTTCGTCTTCGAATACTTTAGAAAAAACTAACAATGTAGATTCAGAGGATAAGCTTAAAATCTTTAAAAACTTAAAATCTAGAGATGTGTTTGTTTGGAAGGATGTAAACTATGTTGTTAAATATGATGGTAGCGACCGTAAATTGTTAGATTCTGTTTCTGGTTATTGTATTCCTGGTACATTGACAGCTTTAATGGGTGAATCAGGTGCAGGTAAAACCACTTTACTTAACACATTAGCTCAGCGTATTGACGTTGGTGTTGTTACTGGTGATATGTTGGTAAATGGTAAACCATTAGATTTATCTTTCAGACGTCGTACAGGATATGTCCAGCAACAAGATATTCATGTTGAGCTGTTAACTGTTAGAGAGTCTTTGATTTTTTCAGCCAGATTGAGAAGAATTAATGATGCCCATGACGCTGAAAAATTGGATTATGTCGAAAAAATTATTAAGGCCTTAGACATGGAAGATTATGCTGATGCCTTAGTTGGTAAAACCGGGGATGGTCTTAATGTTGAGCAAAAGAAAAAATTGTCAATTGGGGTTGAATTGGTTGCAAAGCCGTCTTTATTATTATTTTTAGATGAGCCAACGTCTGGTTTGGATTCACAGTCTGCATGGGCTGTTGTTAGGTTGTTACGTGAGTTATCTAATGCTGGGCAATCTATTTTGTGTACTATTCATCAGCCTTCAGCTACGTTATTTGAAGAATTTGACAGATTGTTACTTTTGAAAAAGGGTGGACAAACGGTTTATTTCGGTGATATTGGTGACCATTCTAATGCAATTGTTAATTATTTCGAAGGAAATGGTGCAAGGAAATGTGATGATCATGAGAATCCAGCAGAATACATTTTGGAAGCAATTGGAGCTGGTGCAACAGCTTCAGTTACTCAAGACTGGTTTGAGACTTGGTGCAATTCACCTGAGAAAAGAGCATCTGATATTGAACGGGATAGACTCATTGAAGAATTATCTAAGCAAGTGGATGATGTGAATGATCCGAAGGAAATCAAGCAATTAAGGTCAACTTATGCTGTCCCTTATTGGTATCAATTCATTATAGTTGTTCGTAGGAATGCCTTGACGTTTTGGAGAAACCCTGAGTATATCATGTCTAAAATTATGCTTATGACTATGGCTGGTTTATTTATTGGGTTTACATTCTTCGGTTTAAAGCATTCTGTTACTGGCATGCAAAATGGTATGTTTGCTGGATTCTTAGCTGTTGTTGTTTCTGCACCCGTCATTAATCAAATTCAAGAACATGCCATCAAAGGTCGTGATTTATTTGAAGGAAGAGAAAAATTATCGAATACGTATCATTGGTCGTTAATGGTAATTGCGCAATGTATTAATGAATTGCCTTACTTGATATTCGGCTCTACAATTATGTTCGTTTCATTATATTTCCCAACTCAGGCTGATACATCACCTCCACATTCAGGAATCTTTTATTTGACTCAAGGTATATTTTTACAAGGTTTCGTTGCAACTTTTGGTTTATTGATTCTCTATATTGCACCAGACTTGGAATCAGCTGCAGTTTTAACTTCATTCTTTTATACATTTGTGGTTGCGTTTAGTGGTGTTGTTCAACCAGTGAATTTGATGCCTGGGTTTTGGACGTTTATGAATAAGGTGAGTCCATATACTTACTTCATTCAAAATTTGATAACTGCGTTTTTACATGGTAGAAAAGTCCATTGTAGTGACGTTGAGCTTGCTTACTTTAATCCTCCGTCTGGTCAGACATGCCAACAATTTGCGGGGGACTTCGTTAAAGCTAGAGGAGGTTATTTATCAGACCCACAAGCTACTAAAGAATGTGGATATTGTACGTATAGTATCGCTGATGAATATTTGAGTTCAGTTGGCGCAGAATTTTCCAACAGATGGAGAAATATTGGGTTTTATTGTGTCTATATTGCCTTCAACCTTTGCTTTGTTTTAACGTTATATTGGATGTTCAGATTTAGAAAAGGGTCTATTTTTTCAATTTTCAAGAGAAATAATTGAAAAAGCTTCATTTGCTTCCTTTCACTACGAACCTTTTTCATAATCCTGTATATATGTGTTTAATTTAATTTAATTTAATTCAAGTTCATTTAAGTGTTAGAAGTTTGTAAAATAATTGTATCCATTTATTTAGAAAAGAGGCTCTTTAAAGCTAATTTTAAAGCTAAAAGAAATTCCATAAGAAAATTAAGTGTAAACACAAATACATATATATATATATAATAATAGAAATAAAAGAGTTGATTCATAAAACGTCATTAAAAATAGTTAAACTTCATTAAACTAATTGTAATAAAATGTTTCAAATTCAACTTCAAAATTCACAATAATAGCAACAATGTAAGAAAAAAAGGCTAGATGATTGTCCCTTTGAATTATTGTGGTTTAATCAACTCAAAAGAACAGCATAGCGATTTATCAACACTCATAATAGCTCCATAATTATCAAATTCACCACAATAATTAGGAGCCAGGAAAACAGTGACCAATTTTCTTTTATCAAAAAATTCGTAGCCATCTTCAACCACCATATGACCTCTCACAATCAAATCCATTTTAAATTTCAAACAGAAGTAATCTACATGCTTCTTTCCAAAACAGTAAGAAACACCACGGTCATTTTTGGGCCAATTAATTGGGGAAAAATTCTTAATCAGAGGATCAGGATCAGACCATAATAAATCAGCCAATAACCCATTATCAGGGATATCAGTTGGTCTTTTAATATTTTCAATTTGCTTCAAATCAGTTAGGTCTGGAGATAGACCACCATGAATGCAAAATATCTTATCATTAATAGTGGCCGCTATTGGCAAAGCGTTGAAGACGTCGACGAAAGTTTTCCATAATTTATGATTGCCTGAAATGCTAGGTAACCTTCTTTTGCATTCATCATAAAACCCATAAATTTTAGTAATGTTTGCAGACTCATGATTACCTCTCAACATGAAAAAGTTTTCAGGGTACTTTATTTTGTAGCACAATAAAAGCAAAATGGTTTCTAAAGATTTATATCCACGATCAACATAATCACCTAAAAATAAATAATTTGTATAAGGAGGATAACCACAGCTATTAAAAATTCTGATTAAATCATGAAACTGTCCGTGGATATCACCAACAATTTTTACAGGAGGTGATAACCTTAAAAGCGTTGGTTGATCTAAGAAAATTGAACGAGATTTATTCAAAATGTACTTGATTTCTTGAGAAGTCAAAGGTAACTTGTCCTTATTCTTACGTGACGAATTCGCCGACGAATTATTTGGTCTTTTCAAGCCAATTTCTAATAATCTGTCGATAATCTCTTCAACATTGACTTGAGGTCTCTTAACGTTTGTATTCTCCACTGGTGATTGTAATGAAGAGTTAGAGCTAGTCAGGCTAATCTGCGTATCTAAATGTTTTTTAGGTTCGTCGATACTCTTATCAGGAATTTTCCGGGGTTCAGGAGTTGATTCCAATGATATTTCTACGATTGTATCTAAGTCTAAATCGCCTTTGCCAACACCAAAGTTATCATTTGGTCCTGAGGATCCCAAAGACAGTAACAGATCTTCATCCTTGTATTCACCCAACGTTGTAAATACAGGAGATACTGTTGAAACCTCAGACTTTTCACTATCAAAAGATGAACTATATTCTTGCTGAGGAGGTAATGACAACTTGTTACTACCTGGAGCAGATGGTGAGCTATTGCTCAATAATTTTGCCATAGAAGCCCCTATTTCCAAGTCTAATGCTAAACCATGATTCCCATTCGACTTACTATTCTTCTTCGGTGATATCGATACGCCATTTTTCTTATAAATGCTGGACGGGGTGTTGCTATTGGTATTATAATAATTGGAATTGAATTTGTTATCGTTTTTATTAACAATTTTGATGGCGGAAGTTTTGGAACTTCCATTTAATTTATTACCAGATAAACCCGATAGCGGGGGTATGGATTCATCTGATTCTAACTCCCCGTTGGAGCTGGATGATTGATTTAATGTTTGATTGGCAGATGAATTAGTCGGCAGAGGATCATTTTTAGACGGGCTATTTCCCATGTTCTATAACTAAATGTCACTAATAAATAAGGTAAACGCTGGGAATTATCACGTAAATAATCTAGAAAATCTAATTATTAATGAAGTTTCTTCTGGTTACAATAGTTTTGTTGATGGCGGTAGAATTAATTTTTGATATTAGTAAGTCAGCTTACCTGCACACGACTAAATTTCTTCTTCCTAGATTACTTGATTAAGAAATAACTACTGAAAAATACGATTTTGTGTATTATCTCGGAGAAAAATCGGAAAAGCTTCTCAATGCTTGTGATTTTACACTAATCTTCTGTGGGTTTTATATATTAATATTGTCCTATATATTGATAATCAATAACTACTTACATTGGTCGATTTATAATTTTTCTGCAAATAACTTTTTAAGCTCGTTAATTGCTTCGTCAATACCTTGAGGCTTGTCACCCATACCTTGAACAACGTTACCTTTACCACCGGCTTTACCACCAACCTTGGAGGAAACAGCGGATGCCAAGTTAGTGGCATCAACACCCTTAGCAATAGCTTCGTCGGAAACGTAACAACCGTGGGCGACCTTATCCGAACCCGTAATCAAGTAGATAGATTTGGATTTGTGTTGCTTTTTCAACAAATTAATGGCTTCAGTGATAGCCTTAGCATTAGCACTGATTGGTACAAAGCTGACGAAGTAATCCTTTGCATCTTCTGCATTCAACCACTCATTAACAACTTCTAAGACTTTCTTTGATTCTTCTTTTTGTAAAGCCTTTAATTGGTCTTTGATGGACTTGTCTAATTTATTAAACTTATCATTCAAGCTACGCTTATCCAAAACCGAAATAGATAATTTTTTCAAACTGACACCCAATTCTTTAGCTTTAGTTTCCTTGATTGGACCAGAAGCTAAACCCATAGCATGGTCCAATTCCTTGTCGAAATCCAGAGCAACTTTTTGGACTTGATGCGCTTCTGTGCCTGTGACAGCAACAATTCTTCTGATACCCTTAGCAATACCGGATTCTTCAATGATGACTAAATCTTTAATATCACCTGTTTTAGCAACGTGTGTACCCCCACATAATTCAATGGAAACTTTATGCCATTCTGAGTTTTTAGGTTCCTTCAATAAGTCTTCAACAGAAGTACCGATGGATACAACTCTGACTGGATCTGGATAGGTTTCACCGAAAACTGCTCTTAAACCATTAATTTCCTTAGCATCACTCAACCTAATATCTTTGGCATAAACTTGCTTGTTTTCTTTAATATAGTCATTGGAAATAGTTTCAACCTTTAATAATTCATTTGGAGTTAAACCTTGCTTATGACTGAAATCAAATCTCAATTTTTCTGGGGCAACTAAAGAACCTTTTTGTTCAACGTTATCGCCCAAGACTTCTCTTAAGGCAAAGTTTAAGACGTGTGTACCAGTATGGTTATTTCTGATTGGCCATCTACGTAATTCATCATAGGTAGCAATAATTTCATCTTCTAACTTTAGAGATCCTTCAAGTAATGAACCAGTATGCAAGACATAACCACCATAAACTTGAACATTAGAAACGCTAAATTCTGCAACTCCATCAATGACTAATTTACCAGTATCGTATTCTTGACCACCCAGTTCGGCGTAGAATGGGGTTTTGTCTAATAATATACCAGCTTGAGAACCAGCTTCGGAAATGGAATCAACAAAAGATGAACCGTTATAGATGGCAACAACATTAGCTTTAATATTTTCTATGTCGTATTTGAAAGAGTCGTCGGTCTTTGGAACCTTATCGTTACCATCCAATTCTGATAATGCGTGGACGTCCAATTTGATTAACGAAACGCCGGCCTTATTATTGGTGGCCTTTGAAGCTTCCCTTGATTCTTCCTTAGCCTTTTCGAATCCTTCTTCATCTATTTTCAAACCAGCTTCCTCTGCCATTAATCTGGTTAAATCAACTGGGAATCCATAAGTATCATATAATCTCCAGACGTCTTTACCAGATAAAGTTTGTTCTGGTGTTTTTGAAGCAATAATAGCGTATTGCTCAAATAATTTTTCACCTCTATCTAACGTCTTAGCAAAGGATAATTCTTCTTCATTCAAAATTTCAGTCAAATCTTGTTGATTTTTCAAAATTTCAGGAAAAATCTCAGAATTCTGTTCTATGACCACTGGAACTAATTGTTGAAAGAAGGAGCCAATAGGGTAATTCATATATTTACGAACATAACGTGCACCTCTTCTCAAAATTCTTCTCAAGACATAACCTCTACCTTCATTATTTGGAACTCCACCATCAGTAATAGCAAATGTTAAAGTTCTAACGTGATCAGCGATAACTCTATAAGCAGTATCAATACCGTCTCTATCTTCAGAACCGAATTTACCTGTGTAAGGCCTGACACCGGTAATTTCTCTGATCTTGTTGAAAATTGGTTGGAAAACATCGGTGTCATAATTGGACGACTTGTTCTGCAAGATTGACACTAATCTTTCAAACCCTAAACCAGTATCAATATGTTTAGCAGGTAAAGATCTCAAAGACGAATCTGGTTCTCTGTTGTATTGCATGAAAACAATATTCCAAACTTCTAAAACATTTGGATCGTCCATATTGACTAAACTGGATGCGTTTCTACCACCAATTCTGTCATAGTGAATTTCAGAACATGGACCACAAGGACCTTGGTCACCCATTTCCCAGAAGTTATCTTGAACGTCACCTGGTAAGATATGATCTTCAGCAACACCAACAGCTAACCAGAAGTTCTTAGCTTCTAAATCTGGTTGTAATCCCTGCTTTTCATCACCACCGAAATATGTCACATACAATCTATCTTTTTCCAATTTATAAACCTCTGTCAACAATTCCCAAGACCATGAAATAGCTTCTTTCTTAAAATAGTCACCAAAAGACCAGTTACCCAACATTTCAAAAAACGTATGGTGATATGAATCTCTACCAACATCTTCCAAATCATTATGTTTACCACCAGCTCTGATACACTTTTGTGAGTTGACAGCCCTTTTCAAGGTTGAAAAATCCGAAGCTGGATCAACAGTACCCAAGAAAATTGGCTTATATTGATTCATACCTGCGTTAGCAAATAATAACGTAGGATCATTGTGAGGAACAACTGAAGATGATGGAACAAAAGTATGGTTTTGTTTAACTTTAAAATAATCTAAAAAAGTACTTCTGACCTTCGATGCTGGCCAATTATTACTTGAAGTAGACATAATTCTTTTATGGACTAATGTCTTTAGCATAAACTTTATCGATGAAGTTATTACTCTCTGGCGAACACCATATAAAAAAATTGATAGTTTTTTTAATGGTCGTGTGTGTGTTAATTTAGTTTCTATTACATTTACGAGATTAGGATGGATGGAACATATTTCACTATACCATAACGTCCATTCTGTCAATAAGTATGGTACTTTCGTTCCTTATAGGTTTATGATTTTTTGAATTATTTGACCGTTCTTCATTAGTTTTCTTTTTATTTATTGTCCTTTCTATCAGGAAGTTGGCCTTTTTAATGTAAATGAATTTAAGTAGTGAATATTTCATAAATATAATCTGCAATGGTTATATTTAAATATATGAACTAATGGCAGTGTCTTAGTTTCTAATAGTGCTAAAAACCGTTTTATGGAGACTTTTTGCTATTTTGCAGCTATTAATTAAATCATCAATTATCGCTAAGGGATGTGCTTAGCTTTAAAATTGTTGACTAACTAATGTATAAATCTAAGTCTAGGGCGATATTAAGATACCAGTTATTTTATAAAATATTTTGAATATTGAAGAAAATGATAATAAGATGTTTTTCAGATATTCTTGTAATCGCAGTTTTTGACGATATTTGCCATAAAGGCATAAAAAATGCAGATAAGTGCAAAATAGGTATACGATATCTATTAATGAACGTTTTAGTTATATGCTTGTTGAACAAATAAACATATTGTATCAAAAGTAAAAATGAGATTTTACACTAAGAATTCTAGTCTACAAAAGAATTTTGCGTTGAGTTGAAGATATTGTGTTCCAGAAGGCATATTGGAACAACACAAAAAAGCACCTTAAGGGAATAGATAACGTTTAATACCACTCCAAACTGTAGGAAGTCTACTATTCCTGTTATAAATAATCCTTTTGTATAATAAGTCTAAATAAATGCAAGTAATAAATAAAAAAAGGACCTAATTCTGATTTGGAAAACAAATTGCTCAATAAAAAATATAAAACACAAATTTTGTTACAAAAAAGACTCTTTAATCTATATTTCTAATACAACCATGATATTGATAGACGATGTCAAATACTCGTGTATCGAGTGTATACGAGGACACAGATCAAGTCTGTGTCGACATCATACTAGGCCATTGCTTCAAGTCAGATCTAAGGGTAGACCAAATGTTCATGCTAATGGTAACCCGAATCATAGAATTGCAGTTTTTGCAGAAGAAATAGACAAAGATGATAAAAGTGGTACAGGACATGGCAAGGGAAATTGTGAGAATAAGAAAATACCGGTAGTAATATTGAAGGCTTCTCCGAAACAAGTAATTGACTTAAATAATGGTCGGATTATTGGCCCATATCAGGAAGATATCACGGTAGATGAAAGTAGTAAGCCACCGTTACCGATCATTAATAGCAATAGTTTTATTAACACAACTTCGTGCTGTTTGAATGGAATAAGCAAACCGAAAAAGTCATGCGGATGCTGTTCAAATAAGACGAATAAGAATATCAATAAACTGAAGATTTTGAAGACTTATCTTAAAAAGCATATGAAGCCGGAGAATGAACGTAAATTTATCGACTATTCTAAACTGATACAAATAAAAAATGAGAATGATGACGAAGACGAGATTAGTGATAATAGGCATTCGGTAATTATAGATAATGATGATGATAGAGATAATGACAAAGTTAACAGCGGTAACGATAACTTACTATATGACGTGGTTAAAATTCCCTCTTGCTCAATACCAGGGTCTTGTGGATGTGATAGTAATTGTGCCTGTGAAGGGTGCTTTGTCCATGGTAACGTTAGTATGAATAGCTTGAACAACAACCAGTTTAGTAATTTAATCAATTATGCAAACAACAACGAAATAAAAATGCCACATGAAATAATGAGTAATTACGCAAATAAGTTAAGTGATATGACTAATAGCCAGGTAGAGAATAATATATCTAAGGGGGTTACTAATTCAGACCCAGATATCAATAATGTCTTTGCGAATGACATTTTGGACACCCAAAGTGGTACACAGAATGTTCATTCCCATCCGCAGTTGGGCAATATCCAAAATGGTGATCTGCTTATTTCCAACGCAAGTGCCACATCGAATAATCAAACATCGAATAATTATATGAACTTATTAAATGATCACATGTATACTTCACGTACAGACTTAGGCCAGCAACAACTTGCAAATCAAAGACCTATACAAAGACCTTTACAGGGATACACACAAGAAGGTCCTCAAATAGAGAAAGATATAGAATCCAACGTTTGCTCCTGCTCGAATGATTGTGATTGTTTCAATTGCGAGACACATGGGATTATCAATGGGATGAAGCTAGATGATTTATTTAATCATATGATGCCGGGAGATTATAAAGAGTTAATTAATTCCATAGGAGACGGTAATAACACTAGTAATAATCTGACAGTTACTCCAATAATTAATTCTTCCAGTGAGGATGTATCTAGCAATTCGTCGCAAAGTTTGGCTATTAATTCAAGCAACGGAAAAACTTCTAGTTGTTGTAGAAAGTAAATATATGTAAATAGTTCTCTATGTAAATAGCTACTTATCAATAATATTTATGATTTAACCATATAATTAAATATAAAGTTCCTCGTTACGTTTAGCAAACGTTGAACTATGATCTTTTACGTCTAGAGGCCCTATATGACCAAAGTATCTTAGATATTGCTACATTTATATGCAACATAAAATATGAAATTTAATTTATCGGTTATCGCACTACTGGGCATTTAAAAATTAAAATATATCACTCCATTGAATTACCAGCTTTCTTAACGTTCCAAAACTAGATCAATACTTCGGAGAACTGAAGATTGCTACCAAAGGATAATTTGGAATAGGGATAATATATATTAACTATTATGGTGAGAATGTCCAGCTACGATGATGATCCTATAATAGAAATCTTTGATAATGATAACAGCGATGACATTCAAGTCATAAATAGAGATAATAGTCAATATGACCAGAACTTAATGAATTCTACTGGAAATACACCACATAATTACTATAATGATATATACGATAACTCACAACATGAACATACCCAACATAATCGACATCATCAACCGCAAGAACAGCTTTCATCACTTTCTTCAATACTGCAACTGCAACCAGAAACTCATTCGAACCATCAAGAACCAAGCGGGTTGACACCAATATTATCATCCAATGACTATAACCAATTGACAACGGTTAACCAACCAAAATATACGACTTCGTTACCACCATTAGCGCCGCTATCGGAATCTGTTATACCGAATAATTTAAATATACCACCCACGTTATCGTTGCCAAAGGTCAGTGATAGCCAGGATAAGAAGTCAAATGTGGTGACTACAACCACAAAAAAACGCAAAGAAGCCCCCAGTTCGAAAACTAGACCTGCATTTGTAATGAAGATCTGGTCAATGGTGAATGATCCTGCAAACCATGATTATATTAGATGGAATGACAATGGAAAGACATTTCAGGTATTTCACAGAGAAGAATTTATGAAGCTTATCTTACCTAAATATTTTAAGCATAATAATTTTGCCAGTTTTGTTAGACAATTGAACATGTATGGATGGCATAAAGTGCAAGATATAAGCAATGGTACTCTTAATAAAGACGACAAGTCGAACGATGAGATTTGGCAATTCGAGAATCCTTATTTCATAAGAGGTAGGGAAGACTTATTAGATAAAATCGTTAGAAATAAATCCATTAGTCAGGAATCGGACCACTTGGAAGCTGGAAATCTCAACTTTCAATCTGTTTTGAATGAATTGGATCAAATTAAGGTCAATCAATTTGCTATAAGTGAAGACTTAAGAAGGGTAAGGAATGATAATAAAACCTTATGGCAAGAAAATTTTATGACTAGGGAAAGACACCAACAGCAGGCTCAAACTTTAGAGAAGATTTTAAAATTCTTAGCTGCAGTTTATGGTAACTCAGCTGGAAAACTATTAGAAGTTGATAACGGTTCAATTGGCCTTGATGATTTTAACTCCAATAACCAAATGACTACTTATAATTACCAGCCACCTCCACAAACACATAACCAAGCACCACACCAACCTATACAGGTTCCCTCAACGACAGATCAGCCGTCACAACCCCCAAGTCCGTTTAACAGACCTCGTTTAATGTTAATGGATCAAGCATATCAAAAGTCTCCATCAAATAATCCTTCTCCGAAAGAAGCAGCACAAAGGAATAGCAATAGTGGTTCAATTGAGGAGATTATTAGGTCATATGAAAACACCCCTAATGATTCACCTAATAGTAATGTAAATAAAATATACCAGCAGTTAATGAATAATGAACCGGGTGTTTCTTCTCCAAGGCATTATTTCCCAGAGTTAAATAATCAAAATAATTCATACTTTGGCGCGCCTAGTACTCCTGGTCAACAATACATCAAATCTGGTGCACCATTAGATTCGTCAAATAATACATCTGAAGTAATGAATGGATTGGAGCAAAATATTTATAAACAGGGTCAGTCGATCCAGCAAGTTCAGGATTGGATTCAGAAATTAGCAGCTCAGCAGCAACAACAGCAACAGCAACAACAGCAGTTACAAAATTTGCAAAGCTTACATCAAAATCACAAACAGAACTCAGACGATTATGAAAAGCCTGATATAGATGAGTTTGATGTCAACGAATTCTTAGATAACTCTAATGCTTCAAATTCGCAGACTAGTAACTCAGTGAACTCCGATCTGAACGATGCTTCGTCTAACAAAAGGTCGAACGATGAAGCTAATGATGGTAATGCCAAGAGGAAAAAACAATAGTATCTTTCAATTCAGTAACTTTTATTAAGAACGCAAGTATCGCGTTAAGGATTCGTATATACATATATATTTGACTAATATATTATTCGGCTTCTTTACAGGAAAAGACGAACTGGTTAATTATTACAAACGTTACATGCGGTTTTCGTTTTGTAGCATTCAGTAATATCGTGTTGAAAGCGCAAAATTCACCGAATCGTTCTGTTGCATATTCATAATGCGACCAAAGAAGCGCATTTGAGGATAGACATATATTTTGGGATATGTTGCAAAATTAGATTTATAAATGTCGATAATAGAGCAAATAAGAAGATTTAATAGTCTATTATCTAAAATATGGTTAAGAAAGAATAATCCTGAAACTCTAGTCAGCATCCATATCTATTTTGGGATTCCTCTAGGAAAAGAAATAACTTGAATAATTCTTTAAAGCCAGAACCTTGAAATGTTATTTGGATAGTTCAAGAAGGGAGAATGAATCCTATGCTATTCGGTTACGTTTATTTCACTTGTCATTTAAAAGTAACCATCATTGATAAGAGGAGGGTTATAGACAAAAACTGTTGTTCACACGACATTCTTGATATTGAAATAGTGAATTCAACATATCGTTAACGAACTATTGATGATATATTATTAGGATATCGTTTATGCTTAACATTTGCTTTAGATGTTATTAAATCAATATGTCTACAGGTATTTTGAAGTTTGATAATGAAAAAAAGAAGACAAAAAGAGATTATAGCAAAAACGGATGTAGAGAATGCAAGCGACGTAAGATAAAATGTGACGAGGTAAGACCAGCTTGCTGGCAATGCAGAAGGTTGAAAAAGAGCTGCTCATACCCTGAGATTGGAGAAAAAGTTCTAAGAGTGTCACGGAAACTTATGGATAATTATGGTTCTTACAGAGGACCTGAAGGATCGATGCCCTTTAATTCGTATGGCCATCGAGCAACCATGGACACGCATATAAATCCTAATATTCGGAATAATCAACAACAGACTGCCGCATATATACAACCACAATCTAACATTAGAGAATTATATCCATCTAGATTAGCTCCGCCATCGATTATAAATTTACTAAACGATACACATCAAAGAATTGATCGAAATGTCATCAATGGCACAAGTTCAACTGCTGATACTCCTGAAAGAAAATCGCCATCTCTGTCTTCCACTATTTTCAATGATCCTAATAGCTTTCAAAACTTGTCTGATGAGCGTTCAGGCTCTGCATATGCTACACCCACTTCAGGTCACCCAATCGATAACAATATGCTACTTTTAAATTCGGATGGATTCTATGATAATCCGGAAGACCTTAATTTATTAGCTACTGACTTAAACGATATTGTTAGCAGCTTTATGTTCGAAGCTAATTTTGATACGAAATTTCATGAAAATGATTTTCAATCAGTGGACACTTTCTTTGATGAGCTCATATCTAAGGATAAAGATGCACCTGATGGAGAATTGAATATGAATGCTAATAGTAATGAAGAGTTTGATGAACCAATACCAAGACATATTCCTATAGACTTTATCAAAGTTAAAACTAAAAGAGAAGAAAAATATCTTGCAGGATTTTACGATATATTTGCGGAAATAATTCTTCCTTTCAACTCTTATGATGACAAAGTAAAAGCATTTTTCAATCCATTGCGAGACATTTTGCTTAAATGTGCATCAGAAGAACCGTTTCTTCTAGCAGGTATATTGGCACTGGGAGCTAAAGCATGTTTTGAAAAAACCAATTTACCGGAGGATGAGGAAGCATTTTTTAAGTATCTTTCAAAATGTTTGAAAATGCTTGAACCATCATTGAAGAATAGAGATGATAAGGATAAGAAATCATGGGCATCTAATATAGATTCTGTGTTAATCACTGTCTTATTATTGATTGGTATAAATGCATTGAGTTCCAAACAAGAGTGGAGACCACATTTGAGGGGCGCGAAAGACATACTATTAAGATATTCATCAAATAGTCTCAAGTATCCGAGGCTAAGAAATTCCAAATTAATGATATTCTGTAAATTCATATTTGCATCCTATGAAACTTTAGCAGGTTTAAGTTCTAAATTTGGGGGTACACTTAAGGAATCGGAAATAGATTTATTAATTTGCGCTGGTGATCCACATGAAGTAAAGGCTTTAAGGGATCTAGGGATAGTAAGAGATGACGGCTTCAATTTATTATATGGCTATCATAATTCTTGTATACCTCATTTGAGAGATTTAATAAAAATTTTAAATAAGACTAGATCCAAGGGTAATAATTTTAAACCTAAGGATACGTTTGAGTATATCAGATTAATATCTGAATTTTATGCACAGACAAATATTGAGTTCGTTACCAAAAAATACTTTCTACAACCTCTGGATTTTAAAGATGGAATTATTCCAGATAATTTGTTACTTGAGACTGTTATGATTAACAATGTGCAGCAGGTTATCAGTTGGATGGATATCTGCCATCAGATTTATGTCTTAGCGTCACTTATAACAATTATTACCCATTGCTTCCAATTATCATATAAATCAGCTCAAGTTCAATCCTTGATATGTAAGTTAATGGAACCAATGGTTTTTTTGGAGTCATATCTGGAAAGCTTGACATCAAAAAAAGTTTGTGTAATGATGCTTCAATGGCCAATGTATATAGCTGGAATCAACTGTATCTCCGAAGATCATAAACTGTTGATTACGAAGTGTTTTAATATTTCAACGGAAGCTGGTTCCAGAAGTGCAGACCTCACACTCAAAAAAATCAAGAAAATTTGGGACCTCCATATGAATAATAAGGAATGGAATGTGGACGATGATGATATAGATATGGACGATGATGATATAGATATCGTTACTTATTAATATTTATTATACTTCTATACAATATATTCAAACTTCTTGTAATAATGAAAACCAATTCAATTCCCCACATGCTAATTTGAGTTGAATTTCAAAGGAAGTCAACTCAGTTTCAGATTCTTTATCAGAGTTAGTAGATAATTTATCAAGTTTATCATCCAAATTATCATCTGAATCGCCCACTGATTCTGAATATGAACAATATTTGCATTCCTTGCTTTTCCAGTCGAATTTACCCTGTGACTTTAATTCTTGTATGTACCAGCCAATCCTTTCTGCTCCCAATCTTGCACCATCTAAGTTGGCAGAAGAAGGACCCATTCTTAGAGAAGCATTTTTTCCTACTACAAACAATGGGATTTCATCGTTCCATTGTAAGTTATCTGTAAGACAGGGAAAGCCTTTCACTGTTTCAATATCGTACACATCAATAATTGGCTTGAGACATGGCAATGATTTTATATTTGCAGATATGCCTGTTGCGTAATAGATATAGTCAATATTTGATAGATTAGTTCCATAAAATATATCTGATTCGTCAATTGTACTTTTCGTTTCTGATTTGGAATTGATGGTAAGATCCCACATCTTGGACTCAGAATTCCATTCTTTATTCTCAACAGTACTATGTTTGAATATTTCTAGCTTTCCACTTTTAATATGCATCTTAAGCTTCTTGTAATATTCAGGATTAATTGAGCCACCTTCCCTAGCTTCTTGAATCATGTCATATCTCTCTTCATCCGTATCTTTTACATAAAAAGCAGACTTCTTTACGTTTTTATACTTGGTAACCCAATCGAGATGAAAATCAAAATGCTTTATCTTCAACGGTCCTCTAAGAATTAGGTATACTTTTTCAACTCCGGAGAGTATTGCAACATGTGCCAATTGAGCGGAGGTGAGACCACCTCCAACTATTACCACAGAACTTCTCTTGAGCTGAGTAACTTTCTCCATAATTCTATCATGCGGGAACTTTACAGTTCCAGAAAATATATGTGTCGTATGACAACTGCCTTCAGGAAATTGTGATTTAGTTTCAATCGGGCTTATAGGATAATTGATTTCGCCTGCATGTCCGCTCGCGAGAACGCATATTTTGCAACCGAATACTTTTGAGGGAGTTTTGATAATAAAACCCATTCCTGCTTCACCTTCGTCAATGATATTGATAAAGCAATATTCTATAGATTTAACTTCATCTTTTCTAACAACATCATGAAGTTGATACCTATTTATTATATCCTGACAGAAATCTCTGAAAAGAGGTGTGGACGGCCTGTAGTAATCTTTCCAATCTCTCATGTTAATATCAATTAGACCAGGCTTATCCGAAAATTGACCAAATTCTTGGGTTGGTATAGGATTTTTCAGTTGTATCTTCTTTGAGTTCTTATTTAAAAGCTTTTTTAGTTGATGTTTAGAGTATTCTCTACCAACTACATTTTCAATTTTCATTAAATCTTTGGCACTATCTCGTTTAACGAAGTGGGAATAAGTCACTAGGCCGTCAACGTTTACTGGATCTGGGTGGAAAAACATTGGAGATCGCAAATATGGTATCTGGCACCTGGCGAATTGGTTGTCCCATTGACCTAGAAATTTGTTTGATACACCATCAAGCACGAGAATTTCCAGTGGTAGAAGCTTTTTGGGCAGCGTATATGCACTGACTTTGGGCATTGGTTTGAACTTTGTCTTCGAAGATACGTTATGGTTGATTAAATTAACCTTATTGCCTCTCTGTTTTAACCAACGGAATCTTTGGTGCTCGTCTTCGGTGTAAATTGATCCTGGATAGTCCTCACACAATCTAGCAGAAACTGCCAAACCGCAAGTACCACCTCCGATTACGATAGCTTCAAAAAAATCCTCCCTATATATATCATACGATTTAACTTCACTCATTTTTGCATTAAACGGTCAAGTTAAGTATGGAGTATATATTTCTCAATCTATTTATACAGATAGTATAACCTGCGCGGTACATAAGTATAACTACAAAGGTCAATTTATTAAATGATAACATAATAACTACTTAGATAAAGCTTCAACATAACCTTCAATGATAGCTAATAACCCAACAGCACCAGGGTCTGGAATTTCACCGTCTTTAAATTCTTCGTCACTAACATAACTTGCTCTACCAAATTTAGCTTGTAAATCCTTAGTAGACTCACAACCCTTTCTGGCTGCCTTTACAGCCTCTTGGACATCACTAGACTTAGACAATGAATCTACGAATGGTTGTAAGGTATCAACAAGGGTTCTACCGCCAGTACGAGCCTTGGTGTATTTAAATAACCCATCATACAATGCGCCGTAGAATGCTTTACCTAAAGCTTCAGTTGATATTTCTTGTGCATCTTGAATGTGTTTCACTAAAGCTGTCAAGAAAATAGAATATATACCACCAGATGTGCCCCCCATATTATCTTCAACTATTTCAGTAATGGTAGACAACGTAGAAGCAGGATCACTCAAGTTATCTTTGAAAGACTTGTCATTCTTCAAAGCATCTAAAATCGCATTTGCACCTTTAGCTAAGGTTTCACCACAATCACCATCTCCGACGAGAGTATCATAGTGAGTGATATCTGGTTCAGCCTTTAATAATTTTTGTAAGGCACTAGTCAACGCCTTTTCAAATAAATTGGGATCCATCTTCAAGGACGAGGTGACATTTTGCTCATGGATCATTGGTGATTCAATGTATTTGCTTTCATTTGACCATTGTTTTGCATCAAACAGCTTTGGTTTCCAGCCGGGCGCATCAGTCGGAAGATCCAAATATCCTAATACCTTTGATTCTGAATACTTAGAGTTGGATTTAGCGATATTTGACAAGTTCAATAACGTAATAGAAAAACCTGGAGAGTTCAATGATGTGACGAAGTCGCTGATCAAAATACGCTTTGGTCTTTTGGATAATGGTAAATTCAGAACCACATGTTCAGTAATAGCATACAACTCAAAAGATGAAGTACCACCAATATTATTGATAACTAAAATGTATTCATCGTTTTTCAAATCAAAATCAACGTAATGACGATCTTTATCTTCAGGTGACAATAATTTGTTAAACATGTCCTTAACCAAGTCATCAATATTTGGAATAGGGCTCATTTTGTGTCCAGGTTCATTATGAATACCCAAGCCTAATTCCGCTTCATCCGGACCTGTGAATTCTACTTCTTCACCAGCCTTTCCAGGAACTGAAGTACGGTCTAATGAAGCACCAATGGTAACCAAGTTGTCGTTCACAAGGTGTCCAAGTTCCGCAATTGACTTCAAGTCAGCACCGTCGGAAGATGATGCTCCTAAAATCTTATGAATCAATGCAGTTCCGGCCAAACCTCTTCTTCCAACCATCTCGTTTTGTTTTCTGCCCACCGCAACATCGTCACTCACAGGAAGAATATCAATATTATACCCTTCACTCTTGGCTCTCTCTACCACCAATCCAAAATGTAACACATCTCCCGTATAATTCTTAACTATTATCAACGTTCCTTTGTCCTTGTTGGACTTGGTTTTCACTGCTGCCATGATCTGCTTGGTCGATGGTGATGCAAAAATTGCACCACTAACTGCGGCATCAAGCAAGTTTTCACCTACAAATCCCCCGTGCAATGGTTCATGACCGGCTCCTCCTCCACTTATCAATGTGACCTTCTTGGATGTATCGGAATTGAGGTTGTAGATAACCTTTTCGGACGGAATCAATCCAACTGCTGGATTAGAGTGGCATAATCCCTTAAGGTTGGACAAAACGATGTCTTCATCCTTATTAAACTTCCAGTGTTTAGCTAATGTCATTTTACTATTCAATTGGTTTCTGTTGTTGTTTTATATATGAATAATACAAATAATACAACGTAATTGTCTTTATATGGAAGAAAGATGATAGTTTATTCTACGGACTTAACTATTATAATAGCAAACGAAGGTAAAATTTTATATTACATAATAATGGTCAAAAAGTTACATAACCAAGGGCATTTTCATCACTCGGTGAAAGTTTCCATTTTCAAACCACATTTTCAACCTACCAAAAGCCTATAAAGAAAACCTGTAATAGTTATTCAAGAAACTAGTCCGACAAACGATCCAAAGGAGATTGTTGCTGTACATAGAGATAGGAATTTGGAGATTGAAAAAACAAAAAAAAAAACTGGGGTAAATATCAAGTTAAGGGCTAAAACATATTGCTAAAAATACATAGCAGTGATTTGAATCTATAAATTTGAAATGGTAAGTATAGTGACCAACAAAGGTGATAATACCAAGGGAGAAGAAAATAAAGAGAAGAGAAGCTCAACTGAGATCGAGGAGGAGGAAGCGAATGGGAAACTTAAGACTAATGGAGCTGAATACCCAATTAAACAGAAGCGGTCGAAGACATTTACAGGATGCTTTACGTGTCGGTCTAGAAAGATTAGATGTGACTTGTCAAAACCACATTGTCGGAATTGCTCGAAGACAGGGCTAGTTTGCGCTGGGTACGATATAAAATTGCGATGGTCTCAACCATTGCAGTTCTCTAACAAGAAGGGGAACTCAAAATCATCGCTGGTTGTCTTCAACAAGAAGAATGAAGGTGATGATGAAAATGCCAATCCCGAGTTTTTCCAGAGACGGTCGGTTGGGTTTGTCAAGTGGGATAAGCCATACGAGACATACGATGAGATGGATCGGGTTTTGGGGATCTTGCATAATTCGGGCAACGATAATATGGTGAACGCAGAGAACAAAACCAAGTTGCTCGGACCATTTGGTGTATTCAAAAGTTCTAAAAAGAGGGCTGGTACCGAAGACTTGAAATCGACCAAGAGGAAGAATGCTGGGCCAAATTATTTAAATGCGTATGCTACATCAACAAACCCGAAGCAAACAACCAATATAGAAAAATCTGGATTCACTCCTATAGCGACAGGAGATGATTCTGCTCCACATGACCAATTGTGGTTATCGAATGAATTAAGAGACGATGCATTGTTGACGGCCGCTGCATTAAACGGAGATTCACAATTCTTGGACTTCATGAATAACCTTTCTCCTACAAATAATCAAATGCTAACTACGGGATCTAATACAAATTCAAGAGCTAGCCCTAATATCAACAATTATAATTTCAGTGGAAATCAGAACGACTTTTTAAATTTAGTGTTTCACAGACATAATAACTTTTACGGGAGTAATTACGCCAACAGCAATCCAAATTCCAATAGTAATACTCCTGTACCAGTTACTGCCAACCAATCTAGCACTAATATGGCCATGTCCAATCTATTAAATGAGAACGATGGTTCTAAGACGATAGACCCAAGCAATCAGCATTTATATTATTCTAATTATAACACATACTATTACAATAATCCGTATCAATTGAATGAGAATTTGGAGATTCAATTGCATGCATCGAAAATGCCTAATCCTACGGAAGAAGAAAATACCGATATAATAGAAGGTGATCATACAAACACCACTCAAATGCCTGCATCCATTATGTGCATTGTCCAGCGTCCATTGCAGCCAAAACTAGGCTTTGATTTAACCATCCCTTCAATAAATAACTCAACAACCATGGGTTTGCCTACAACAGCTTTACAAGTGCAACCGTTAACAAGATACTTATTAAACTACTATAATACACAGGTTGCAGATTTGATGACTGTCATTCCATTAACAGAGAATCCGTGGAAAACTGTTTACTTTCCTAGGGCATTAATGGCAATTGGTGAGCTACTGGCATTAGGGAAGACCTCGAATGCTAAAAATGCTTTATTAAACGCATTACTTGCCGTACTGGCATTTAACTTACAATCAAAGTTCCCAAAAAATTCTGATCCCATGAAATACTATTTGAATTTGGGTATTCGATTGAGGAATCAAGCAAGTTTGTTTGTAAAAAGCTTACTAGGTTCTAATATTGATTCAAAGTCAGGAATTGCGAGTTGTGTCTTAAACGAAAAATATAAAGATGTGTTATGTGCTGTCATGTCGATGATTAGTGTTGATTTAGTCTGGGGTACAATGCAAGACACAAATTTATATATTAGATGGTGTGGTAAAGTTATAGCCGCAAAGATGGTTAATAAGAAAAAATTATCATCAAGAGCAAGAATTTTACACAGAATTTTTCTGTCGTTAAAGTTGATTCAGGATCTGACGTGTTTGGATTTGGATAATATTAAGGATGATTATGAAACAATCAATGAAAGTGGATATGATGTCAATGGAGATAAGTTTTTTAACACTTTACGTCAAAACTCAAAGTCATCTGGTAAGGGTAAAATCGAGTTCATTGTAAACAATATTGAACAGAGTAATATCGCAGGAAACAATCAAATGAAAAACACATCACCATTGTTTGTTAATAAGAAGTTAATCAATACAAAGAAGAACGATGAAAATTTTGCAACTGACGCGTTGTATGGTTTACCGAACTCGTTGATTCTATTATTCAGTGAAACTGTTCAATTATTGAGAACCAAGATATACCACCAGGAAATTTATCAAGACTTACCTATCAATTTCCAGCAGGCTGTGAATAATCTAGAAGAGAAGTTGCTCAATTGGAGGTTAGATTGGAAACTATTCGAGACAGACAACAAGGATGACAGTGACACAAAAGCTCAGTCCCAACGACAAGATGAACCCGATGATGAGTCTACGCGTAAGCAGGACGAAGTAGCCAAAAAATTCACGTCTCCAATGCATGAAGCTACCTATCATCACATTTTATCCTTTTACTACGCGTTGACAATATACTTCAACAGATTAATTAACGCAGTCCCTCCAGAACAGGTGCAGACAAAAGTTGAAAAAACGTTGGAGCATCTCAACGCAATCCAGGCCCTCATCGCAAAGGACGAGGCGGCAATTATCCCGTTATTCTGGCAAGGATTTATTGCAGGCTGTGAAGCCACCTCAAATGACTTGCAGATGGGATTCAAAAAGTGGGGGGCCGATATCGCTCAATATTTAGGTAGTTATTGGGGTGCACGGCAAATTATGCTCGAAGTCTGGCGTCGTAAGCGAATGAACGAACCGAGAGACAACTGGGTTAGCGTAATTAGAGATTGGGAAATGAATCTTATGTTAAATTAATTCGTGTATAGTTATCAATAATCATAATATAAGCACCTTCAACACCAATCACGATTTTAACTGTCTTTGATTTCGCATTGTTAAATGGAATGTTCTATTTTACAACTTTGGTGTTCGGACGCCAAAATTAAACGGCTAGACCTCCAGGATTGTTTCTTCTTTGTTCTCGTGTTTGTTGTTGATTCTCGGGTAAATAAATAATGAAAAAACCGCGATCTGATGTTTAATAAACAAACGCGCCAAAAAGTTGGTGATGCGGCCTTAACTATGCAATTGATTATTTAGAACACCTTTTCGATTGAAAAAAGGGATGGAGTCGAGAAAGTGAAGAATAGATACACGATTAACGCGTTATTGACGCGTTAACGATACTTAGGCTTTTTGGTGATTAAGGGGGATTAATGGTAAGTCGTAGTAGATTTTAACGAAAAAATTCATCTCCCAAGAAGGTATAAATATGAATGAATTATCCTCTTGAAGAAGATAAATTTGTTTGAAGTATCAATAGATTACCAACTAATACTCTCTTTTAATTACCCACACAAATAAAATGCAATACCAATTATTATCTGTCGCTGCTTTAGTCGCTTCCGTCGCCGCACAAACCACCGAATATGCTATTGACACTGTTACCGAGAACCACACCACCGACGTTACCATCACTCAATGTTCTTCTGACAAGTGCGACACCACCGTGCAACAGCAAACTCAAACTACCGTTACCACCACTGTTGACGGTGTTAAGACTGTTTTGACCACCGTTTGCCCATTGACTGAATCTGGTGCTGCTGCACCAACCTCTGCTGCTGGTGAAAACAACGAAGTTGCACCAGAATCCCAAGCTGCTTCCGAATCTGATTCCTACGTTGATGTTACCGTTACCCCAACTGTCACCGCCTCTACTGGTGTCGAAGCTACTGTTACTTCTCAAGCTACCTTCACTTCTGTCTACAATTCCAACGGAACTGCTTCTGGTTCCAGCAGTCTCGAAGCCGCTAACACTGCCGATGTTTCTGCTTACGAAGGTAAGGCCAACGGTCAACAAGCTATGGTTGGTTTAGCTGGTTTAGCTGCCTTAGCTGCTGTCTTATTATAAGTGTAACACTAATAATTAATTTCATATTAAAAAAAAGTAAAAAAATATCGGTCCATTCCTTAATAGAAAGTAATTTTCATATTCATTCATCTTAATTTGTTATATTTAAGTAAGTAAAATTTATATTCTTTAATGTATTTTATTTATTCGGTTTAATAATACTGTACCAATTAGTGTTCTTTTCTTGCTGGCTGAATTGCAAATTGCAACCTCAGACTTTATTTTGTTTTCGAGACCTTTGGTTGGTTCTTTATAGTTTAAATTAGAATATTATAGAATGTGTTAAATTTAAATCTTATATTTACAGTTATTTATCTAGTTTGAAAACAAATTTATGTAATCATTTTGTTCTTTATTTTGAAGTAATTGATATTCCATGTATTGGTTGTATTCTTCTCGTCCAATGAATACGTTCCACCAGCGATTCAACTTAAATAATGAAATGTTGTAAACTGCCTTTGGAAGACGCTTATAACTAGTAATAACAAAGAAAAACGCATCAATAACTTCAAAGAGCGCCTTATTGAATTCATCTCTAAATGACATTGGCTGCTTTTTGGCAGCAGAAGTACCCGCAGGTTTCAAATCTTCGCTACCAGAAGTCTTTTCTTTGGTTGATTTATCAGTATCTTGTCCGAA
Source organism: Debaryomyces tyrocola (assembly GCA_900006135.1). NCBI lineage: Eukaryota > Fungi > Ascomycota > Pichiomycetes > Serinales > Debaryomycetaceae > Debaryomyces > Debaryomyces tyrocola. The sequence continues at coordinate 299,021 of LN874565.1, read as the reverse complement.
ATTAACTGACTGTAAAAATGGGAAGTCAAGTCCACCATTTTCCTTTGCATCAAATTTTTCATAATCACCTGGTTTTACTAAACCTTTCTTAACGTCTTCAAGGTGAGCCAAATACATTTGCTTAAAATTGTTAATTGCTTCGATAGATTTAGATAATCTGTCAAATGTATTAAATAATGCAACTAATTCGATTCTTCTGAACTTTAATTTATCAATATTGTCTCCTTCAAAAAGAATCTTAAAGGCTGTACCATAGCCAATGGTCTGTAACTTACCCCACATTCTGCATCTGTCGCAACCAACACAATCCATTATAGCAGATACATTTTTGAAACGAGCACGGAACTCGTCCTTTAAAGTTGGAGATACGACTTCTGGATTGAATAATGTGGAAGAATTATACAACAAATTAGATGATAATTCAGGAACTATATTACTTAACAATTGCTTGTAGTTCTGATCAGAATTAGACAAGAAATGTTGATTGAAATCATCACCATGATCGATAGTATCAAGTAATTTGGGGAAATTTGATAATTTTACAATTGATTCACTGATCAAAGCAAAATTAAAGTAAATGTTAGATAATCTGTCATTGAAAGAACCAACTCTTTCCATGAAAACTTTCAAGTTAGGCTCAAAATTTCCCGAGCCTGGTGACAAGTACTCGTTTGACAAATGCACTGCGATAGACGCATGCATACCTGAAATCAATCTGTAGAATAATTTCTTTTCAACACATTGTTCCGGTTCAGCATTGGCATCTTTCATTGACATTGGATTCGTGTTTGGGAAACAGTTTTCGGAATAAATAGCCTTCCACACGTCGTACGATTGACTTCCACCATATCCGGTGAACCTTTCTGGGTTATCCAATAAATTCACATATACACATTGGTGGTCATCATCAATATGGCAGTAATCAAAATCCTCACAAGTCTCTGCTCCACTAGCCGAGTCATCTGCCAACCCGGTGGATTCTGGACGTTTGATTTGTCCTAATTTGGAAGGTTTCAAGTTGTCGTTGCTTATATTTGACCAGTTATATTGAGAAGGTGGCAAAATTTCAACTGCACAGTTTTCAGTAGCACAGAAATGCTGGGTATCCCAGAATTTGCACTGCTTATCAAAATTCAACTTAAAATATCTAAAATATGGAGTCTCCACCAATGAGGTCAAATATGGGCGAATCTGTTCGTTTAAACGGTCGATATATGAAAATGTTGTATTACACGTAGGCGTGATAATCTGGGAGCAAAAGTCCGGGGAATCAAATGGACTAAACTTATTGAGTGATATACTACCACTAACCAATAATAATTGGCTTAGAAAAACCATAGTGGCGACTATGGAAAATTTCATTTTTATGTTTTAAGTAGTTGATATGCAAAATTTCTTTCAAACTTAAGCTTTTTTCAAGTAAAACGAATATATGTAAAAAATATGACCAAAAGACAACAAAGTATAACCAAAAATCTATAATGCAACTGAACTATATGTTATTTTATTCAGGTAGGCTATCGTTATATATCTTATTAATACTGATTAATGAAAAAAAGTTCCTGTCAATATTATATACAGGAGAATATGAACACGTATCAATTTCTTTTTAATTTGCAGCTAGAAAGTTCTATTATAGTCTATTTATATGGAAGGCTATGAAAATATACACTTGGAAAGAGAGGGATGAATGGAGACAACGGAATGCGAAAGGATTAATCGAATTTAATCTTTTTAGCAGTCTTGGTCATATCAACATCCTTGAAGAACGCACCGTAGGCCGAATGAGCTTTCTTTTTTGTATGTCCCCCGAATTTTAATAATTCATCGGGAACGGGTTGGTTGGCACCTCTTAAGACATTCATTAAGGCACCACTTAAGTGCTTTTCGTGTTCTGTGAATAAGGTGTGCGCGATACCTGTTTGACCAGCTCTACCAGTTCTACCAATACGGTGAACATAATCTTCAACAGTCAATGGGAAGGTCAAGTTGATAACGACCTTAACGTTAGGAATATCCAAACCTCTGGCAGCGACATCGGTCGCCAATAACAAGGTGGTCTTACCGGCTTTGAAAGCACCCAAGGCACTAGTTCTTTGTTGTTGAGACAAATCACCGTGAACGGCAGAAACCTTGAACGAGTTTCTAACTAACAAGTTTTCGATTCTGGTGGCTTCCTTTTTGTACAAAGCGAAAATCAAGATTTTGTCATCTTTGTTAGATCCAGATTGGTATTTTCTCAACAATGAGAGTAATTTCTTTTCCTTGTCATATGGTTCAATGACTTCAACAATTTGGGTAATTCTTTTGTTTGCAGACAATTCGTTTCTGTCACCAATACTGACCTTAACTGGGCTATTCATGAATGTAGAGGCTAATTCCCTGACTTCCTTTGGCCAGGTAGCGGTGAACATTAATGTTTGTCTGTTAGCATGGTTAGTTTGCTGCATCACAGACTTAATATCTTGTTCGAAACCTTTTTCCAACATTCTGTCAGCTTCATCTAAAACCAAATATTCAATTGAATCTAAAGATAAAGCTCCATCATTTAACAAATCAATCAATCTACCTGGGGTAGCAACAACCACACTGGCATCACGCAAGCTACTGACTTGCTCATGCTTAGAAACACCACCATACACGGCTACACATTTGAGTGGGGTGTTGGCAGTCAAATCGACCAAGTTGTCGTAGATTTGAAGGGCCAATTCTCTGGTAGGCGAAATACACAAAACCTTCAAACCCTTTTTGTTGTGGGTCAAAATGTTATTTATGGCTGGCACCCCGAATGCAAAGGTCTTTCCCGAACCGGTTTCTGCGACACCAATAACATCCTTCCCACTCAACAAGTATGGCCATGATACTGACTGAATTGGCGTAGGTGTAGGAAACTTAGAAATAACTCCTGCGATTCTCGAGTCTAAGTCGATCTGGTCAAATCCCAATAATGGACGCAAACCCAAGTTGTGTGGGTCTTCAACCGTCACTTCGTTCTCTTGCAAAAACGAATCAATTTCAGATTGCGGTAACTTTGTTAATGCTGGTGATTGGCTATAACCGGTGGAATCACTTGCATTGATCTTAGTTGGAACATCTTCGCTTTCTTTCTTTTCCTTCTTCTCCTTCTTATCTTTTTTCTCGCTCTTATCCTTCTTCTCGCTCTTATCCTTCTTTTCCTTCTTGTCCTTCTTGTCCTTCTTTTCCTTCTTTTCCTTCTTGCTCACCTTTGTCTTCTTTTCTACCTCATCTGTGGCCTCATCAGAGTGCTTTCTCTTCTTATCTTTGTGGTCCTTGCTCATCGTTAATACTATTATTACACTTATCAATAGGTCACTATAGACATATATATTTTTTTTCAGTATATTTTTTTTTATATTAGCGAGCCGCACAATGACCTGCTCCAGATAAATGAGCACGTGATATAACCACTATCACTATCTACTCTAAGACCCTTTTGTTTGTTTAGTTTTATATATTATGTGGTCGTACATATCTATAACATATTAGGATGTAGACGCAAACAATCCATGCAGCAATATACTAGACGTAAGCCAAAACGGAAAGTGTGCGCAAAAGACCAACACATTTCTAATAAACAACACCATGTGGTTATCAAACGTGGATGTAGTGAGCCCACCCACCCTAAGAATAGCCAGTAAATTCAAAGCGGGTTATACGCCGTTGGAAACATGGAGATATGGAAATAAACAGGTAATAATAAATTGTAATAATAAAGCACGAATACACGGATTCATTGGGTAGTAACGTAGACATACACATAACCACCAGCGCGCGTTAGAAGTACATCATATATTGAAGGTTTAGACAGCTACAGCATTGGTTCTTTTATTCCTAGGTGATGGCTGTTTGAACTGCTTGCTTTTCTTGTAGTGGATGTCAGATTTGAATTTTTCCGGCAATATTATAGAGTCAGCTAGGTCGTCGTCGTGATCTAGACTTGTCAAGATCTTGTAGTTTGTATTTGTATGCTTGGCCAGTTTCAGGGTCTTTTTGACCTTGCTGACCATTGGTTTGCCCTTGGATAACGCTGCAACCTCGGCGTAGCTGAGGTTTTTATAATTTATATCCACGAACGAATCCTTATCGTTCATGGTGTACTGAACTGCCTGCTTATCTTCATTGGTAATAAACTTCTTGGGGATTTCTTCGGCAGGTATGATTGGCTTCTTATACCACGATGGGAAAAGTGTTTTAAGCATGGTGAATTTATAGCGAGTTTAATAAATATTTAAGTAATGAAAGAAGACTAAAAATATGATACACAAATAAATAAAGCGATAACCACCTATATATATTTATATATGAGCGTATGAACGCACTCACAACTATGCGATCACATATTGTTTTGTTGGATTACCTTTTTGAGATTTCGAGTCTACACTATATACATTACACGCCTTCTAAAACAACAACCTCCGTGTCATATGAAGCTCCCCGGATGACTCAACCACATGTGTTATCTAAAGATAAGACATTTTGGTGATACGCGAGCCTCGATGATCAGATGACTTGGTAATATTCGTGATTATGCAGTATATACAACATACTATTGGGCTATTGTACGATGGTAATCCCTTTTATTGGGGGATACTAAGCGAGACGATTGACTTTTTATGCCGGAAGTTTAAGTCAATAATGTGATGTTTGTAAAAACGGACCGTGGACGGTTCCAGAAAGGGTTTTGAGTCTCATTAATAATTAATTACTGTAGATTGATGACCGCAGGTCAGGTCATTCAGAGTAGGAAACTAGTAGTACATCGACGTGGGTGTTAGACGGAATTGGAGACACACATGACATTGGTACATATTAATCGTGAGCTTCATGATCGTAGCAGCATAATATTTGCATCTAGCTTGTAGTGCTGTTGGCCAGGGATTCGAATGCCGAACAAGACATGAAAGCTTAGTGCAATCGCGCTTCCGTCTAGGTGCTTGTATTACATAGACGTTCAGTGAATCGAGTGTTTTGTTCTACGGCTTTGTAGTTGTATGTGGCAAAATTGCAGCTCCAGAAAAGTGCATAACTATTAGAGTACATTTTGCAACAATTGATTCTATTTGAACAGTGGAACATCGCCTGTAAAATACGCCCGAATATAGTACGGAACTTGCCTGTATGTCATTTAGACATACCCGTATTTGCATTTGCGCTAAAAAATTGAATATGATCAATTTGTGTTAGTACGCAAATACCATAATGGAGCCCTTTCAGCACAGAAAGAGGATCTAAGCCAGAATCAAGAAATCCGGAGTATTTTTACTGACACACAGATAGAATATATGACGAGGTACTTTCGATATTGTTTTTCGAGTTAGAAGACCCATTACACTCCAGAATTAAATCTTACAATGCTTTACGAAATGGGCCATCGAAATTATGTCATTTAATTTTATAGTAGGCTTTAAAAATATGATCAAGCAGAAGAGAAAATGGACTGTAGTACCATAAGTATCCACTGGCATTGGTTCTCGTTTGAAACACTACATCCTGGATATTAATGCACTAACCATACAATAAAGAAATTGTTTAATACTCCAAAACTAAAAACGTAAAGGAGATACCAAGTAAAAATCCATTCACTTATAACAGCTATATAGAGTGTTAACTCTTCAATGTTCAATATATGCTTCTTTATTCATGTATAATTAGACCGTCTTAGCCATTTTTGTATTTCAACCTGCACACAAATAATTGAAGGTATTCGAAAATAAATAGACAACCAACAAACAACTATAAGGCGTAACGTAGGAGATATTAATAGGATTGTATTATGGAAGGCTGGGGTGAAGTAAGTAACACAAGTTAAAAAATTCTTAGAGAAACTACTAACCGACTTAGATATCACGAATTGCTGCTACGGCCTCGTCTTCAGTAATCGACAATTCGAAGATTACATCACTACAATTTGATAATCAACAGAATTTGCTATGGTGTGGTGACTCAAAAGGAACTACAAGGTCATTTACACCTCAATCAACCTCAATTCCCATGCCATATCCAGCGTTGCATTTATCGCAATATTCGAAGTTTAAAACGAGTCTAGGGACTTCACCAGTAAAGCAATATTTAAATCACCAGAAGGGAATATTGTCATTGCTGCATAACTGTGTGAATTTTAATAATAGAAGAGGATTGGCCCAATTATCATTGAATAGCGAACTGTTGAAGGAGCCAGGCTTTAATAATTTATCATGTATGACCTTTAATTCCAACACCAACAACGATTTGGTTATAGCGGGAGATTCATTATTTAAAGTAGATTTATTGAAGCCAAATATGACTACTTCATTCAATCATACGGGAAAAGTTTCTATGATGGATAATACATTGAAATACCTTACTCTTGGTAAATCCAACGGTGAGATCGAAATCTTCGATCCAATAAGCAATCAAACGGTTAAATCGTTCTACGGCCATAATGGATTGCTCTCGGACATAGATGTACAAGGAAACTATGTGGCATCTTGTGGCTATTCATTACGCCCAAGACGGAATCAAGCATCTCAAAGTAGTTACATGATTGATCCTTTGGTAAATATTTACGATTTGAGAATGATGAGGTCTTTGCCTCCAATTCCATTTCCAGCAGGGGCTTCATTTGTCAAGTTTCATCCTAAGTTACCTAATATTATGATAATTGCGTCGAACTTGGGCCAATTACAATTCGTTGATATATATGATCAACTGAATGTTTATTTATACCAAGCAGATTTAAGTAACGTTAATGCTTCTACACCTACAACATCATCGAACACGTATTTAGCAAATCTTGAAGTCAGTGGAAATGGTGAATTTATTACGTTCAGTGATGGATTCCAAAACCTACATTTATGGTCGTTTAAGAATAATAATAGCAAGAACTTTATAAATTTTCCAAGCTATTTAGAACAGCCAGATTTTAGTCCACCATTTCAGCAAAATCATATTAACGTAGATGATGTGGTCCCATTATCATCAATTGGTATGCCTTATTACAAAGATTTATTACTTTCAAATTATGCTTCCGACTTACATTTTACGAAAGAGTTACTGAAATTACCCACTCATTTAGATCCCGAATTATTGCAAAATCAGTATTCACAAGTTCTTCCATACAACAATTTGAAGTATGGAAAAAGAAATCTACATAAGTTTTATGTACCATTGCAAAATAATGTGCAGACAAAACAAAATTTATTCCCAAAGTTTATTAGTGAAAAAAATGGCCACGACTCGTTTGATAATGAAAATAGCAATATTTTTGAATATAAGTTGCTGAACAAGTTTGACGTTCCCAACTGTTATTCAAATTTAAAAATTCAATACTCAAAGTTTGGAGTCGAAGATTTTGACTTCAGCTTCTATAATAGAACAAAATATAGTGGTTTAGAAAATCACTTAGATAATTCTTATATTAATTCGTTGTTGCAATTATATAAATACAGTCCAATTTTCCAGAATTTTATTATCAAACATTTATTAAAGGAATGGCTACCAAATGATTTGACAACTATTATCCAAAATGGTAATCCCCAAGGATCTTCAATTCTAAACGAATTAGGTTATATTTTTGACATGATGAATAAATCTCAGGGAAAAAATTGCAAGACCTCGAATTTTTCCAATGTTTTGAGTCAAAACCAGGTGGCACAGATGCAAGAATTAATCAATAAAGATGATTGTAAAAACTTGAATGCATTTGAAATACGAGCTATAATCGGTAAATTTAATAAATTTTTATTATCTACGTGTAATAACGATCTATTGAATCAATTTAATACTTCGTTAAATGAAATTACGAACATAGGCTATGAAATTGAGATTAAGAGTAATGGTTGTAACATAAACAACGTCAATTACAACAGTCAGTTAACAGTTGACCTAGTGAGTCCCCCAATTAATAAACTAAGCATTCTAATCTCCGCTAACTCCACGTCAACAACAAAGAAAAATTTGAATATATTGAATTATCTCGACTATTCCATGAACCAATTCAAAACAATTAAATGTCAACAGTGTAATAATTCATTCCCGCACCTTTTAGAAATAAGACAGTCATTAGTTCATTTACCACCTGTTCTTCTGATAAACGTAAACTTCACTGGGCAAGAGTTCAATCTAATCCAAAACTTCCCAAATTGGCTCGTCCCTGAATTTTATACATATAGAATGAATAATAAGGTTGGCTTTAAGCTACAGAGTAATGATAATCTTTCAAATAAATATGAGTTATTGGGGTATGTTTGTGAAATAAATCTGGGTTCAGAATTTTCGAAGGGTGAACATAATTTGGTATCATATATCAAAATTGAAAGCAAATGGTACTTATTTAACGATTTCCTAGTAATGCCTATACCTGAGTCTGAAGTTTTCGACTTATCTTATCATTGGAAGAAGCCTATTATAGTCATGTATCAGTTAGCTGACCGTACAGACTTTGGAAGCTTTCAACAGCAATCTTTCGCTCAATTACCAGACTTAAATGACTCGATATTATATCGCGATCATTTTGCTGGTGGAATTATGGATTCAATCAAACGAGAATATGAATTATTGACGAAAGACGAAGCCCCTAATGCAGGTACATTAATAGCAATCGATGCAGAGTTTGTTGCGCTAAACCCAGAAGAACTAGAAGTTCATTACGGTGGTGTCAGGAACCTAATTAAGCCTAGAAATCTTTCTCTTGCAAGAATTTCTGTCCTTAGGGGTGATAATGGGCCCAAACAAGGTATTCCATTTATTGATGATTACATTATTCATACTTGTTTTATCGATGATTATTTGACAAGCTTTTCCGGTATTGAACCAGGCGACCTAGATCCATCAAGCTCTACCAAAACCTTGACGACCTTGCAGACGTCATATAGGAAATTATGGCTTTTATTAAACCTAGGATGTATATTTGTTGGCCATGGTTTACAGAATGATTTTAGATGTATTAATTTGCATGTTCCTAAAAACCAAATTAGAGATACCGCCGATTTCTTTTATCTACCCGAATTGAAACGTAAGCTAAGCTTGAAGTTCTTGGCTTATATTTTATTGAAGGAAAAGGTTCAAACTGGTAACCATGATTCAATCGAGGATGCTAATACAGCTTTATTGTTATATAAAAAATACCTTGAATTGACAGCAATTGGTGAGTTCGAATCCACCTTACACAGAATATATATGGATGGTCAACAATTAAGATTTAGAGTACCCGATTCATAGTATATCTGTATATTTACTTGTATATTAGTTTAATTTAATAAAAATACCTTATCAAGTCTATCGTTAAAGATTTCTCGTGACTATTATTTTCTCTGCTAAATCTGAAAATTTAAAGTGGAAGTTCAAACTGGTAGTTAACGATTGTAAGTAAATCGGTGATAATCATGTCATTGTCGAATATACCTAGCATGAGCAATAATAATGGACGTGGTAGAACAAAAATAGCTACAGGGACAACACAGCCAAATAAAAAACTGCATACCAAATTAAAAAGTCATAATAGGTCATATTCACATAATAAAGTATTGAATAAATTATCCACCTCTTCAACACCATTAGTGTCAACAATGGGGTCCAGACCAAACTTGAACCGTTCTAAATCCACGGATGGATTAATTAGACCCACGAATAGACACGGTGCTTTGAAGAAGAATAGTCGATCATTTACCAAGTTGGCTGGCTTACAACCATTAACGAAGACTATACTGAATCAATCTATAAAGTCAAATAAGTCTACAGGCTCTCTAAAAGGTATGAACACGGCACACCATTTAGGCGGATTAAAAACTAGCGGTCGTAAAGGTAAAGCAATTTTAAAGCTAAACGATAACGATAATGATAATAATGACTACGAAGATATGGAGAATGATAGCGGAGATAACGACAATGAAAATGAAAATAGAAACGAAAATAATAGAGATGGAAGGGCTTTACAATCTACGAGTTTCACTAACTATGAGAATGATAAACAGGAGATTAAGGGTCCATCTCAGTTACCTTTGGAACGCTCTCTGTCAGTTCAAAGCTCTAGTGATGATTTAGTAGCCAATAGTAACATGTACGGTGGATCGCTACTCCTTTCACAATCAACAGGATTAACAAGGAAAATTAACTCTGCTTATAACAATAATAGCTCAGCTTCACCTATATTGACACACAAGGCAGCAGATACACATGAATCGTCAATGGGATCTACGAATTCAGAATCGGTAAGTGGAATATCATTTAAAGCTAATCCAATGGACAATGTAAACAACTTGCAAAATAATGTTGCTGAGCCGATTATAACTAATAAGAATGTGGTTCAAGACAATTCTTATCAACCAAACCAAACAATCTTCAATAACTTGCAAAGAAATAATCAAGCCCAATCTAGTTATAACAAGGTGAATGGTCAAAATGGTTCTAGTTCTAACAATGCAATTTCAAATGATCAGTCATTACAATCATATTTGCAACAAGCAAATCAGCCGCAACACAATATTGAAACCAGAACACAACAAAGATTATGGTTACAAAGAGAAAACTCATTAATGGATGTGGTCAATGTTGATCCAAATAGGTCAAATTTCTCAAGTTTGTCGTTAAACAATATGATGTTTGCGCATAATTATAACCAAAGTCAACAAAATATAAGAGATATATCACAACCATCCAACCAAGCAACAGGGCCTGTGACGCCTCAGAGCGAAGCTAGCACATATGAAATGTCACATAATAATAGTGTTAATGCCATTACTGCAAATAATGCTCCACAACCTGGGAATGATCATTCAAATAGCATGAGCAACATAAATGGTTTGCTAACAATGGTACAAAATAGTCATCAGAATTCAATCCAATCAAGAACAGAATTTGAAAGGTTGAATAGGGAATACCTTAACGTGAGAAGGCATCTAAATCCTATTGGCGAAAGTCTTAATAGGGTGGAAGAGATTATGAAGAACACAAAAGATATTAAAGTGGTCAAAAAGAATAGCCATAAGAAATCACTGTCAGTTTCGTCGGTAAATTCCAATTCCACCAATGCGAACACCTTTAAGGAATTCTCGCCATCATTCCAAGAGAAAGAGCAAGAAATTAGTTCTACCTTGAATAAACTTTGGCAAGAAGCATTGATATTGACCCTGTCTCTGACATCATCAACGAACTCAATAAGGGTAAACCCTCCACAGCCATCGCAGCAGCCAATACAAAGGTCCCATAACCCGAGGGCCCCATCTTACGGTCAGAGTCCTTACAGCAATTTGAGATCGCCCCAGACTCCAACTACCCGGGCCGTCAAATTAGCAGCACAAGCCCAGGCTGCCAACACGAAAAGACTTAACGAACAGCATAATTAGATTTAGACATACATAAACTAATAAAAGTACGTTGTGTATTAATGCTTATATGTACAAGATAAATATTTTACACGCATGACGTGGAATCGAAATGAACCTAACTAACCTTGTCTTTGTTTATGTTTACCGTTACTCTTGCAGTAAACATACACTCTACCTTTTCTTCTGACCATGTAGCAATCTTTGCAGAACTTTTTGACCGACGTTCTTACCTTGAAACCTCTGATTGAATTCAACAGTAATGGTGAATTATTGACCGCAGGAACAGTCAATTTTGGTGTAGCATTAAATAACGCTCTTCCTACAGTAGGACCAACCACTTGTCTTTTTATTATGGATGATAAGGCGAACATGATTTGTAGTTATAGGTTAGCCTTATCTGTTGTATGTTCTCGTTTAACAAATTTTTCATTCACCAAAATTTGTCGATTACATAATCCTGATTTTTGAGAAATTCAAACGCTGGGAATCAAAACTCAACACGTAAGGACAAATCATTACAAGATCTTGCTAATAAATACGACTTGAGTAATCAATTGAAGTGAATTTGGAGATGTCTACTCAATCTTACAAGAAACAGGATCCGTATTCCATTTCGTCTAGTGGTTTACCGGACAAAATGACGGTTTTCCAAGAATGTTTACAACAATTTAATGCATCACCGGTTAATGCTAAGAAATGCCGTCAATTATTAGCTAAATTATTAAGATTAATTTATCATGGGGAACAGTTTCCATCCCAAGAGTCCACAACATTATTCTTTTCCATTTCGAAATTATTTCAACATAAGGATTTATCATTGAGACAATTAGTTTACTTGGCTATCAAAGAGTTGTCCGCTACGTCCCAGGATATCTTGATGGTTACTTCGTCGATTATGAAGGATATACAAAGTGGGGATTTAATCTATAAGCCAAATGCGATTAGAACGTTGTCCAAGGTTTTGGATCCATCGACCGTGTCAGCATCAGAAAGACTATTCAAGAATTGTATTGTCGACAAAAATCCTACTGTTTCGTCGGCAGCGTTGATCTCTTCGTACAACTTATTACCGATTGCCAAGGATGTTGTGAAGAGATTTACAAATGAAACTTTGGAAACCGTTAATTCGTTCAAGCAGTTCCCAGCCAATCAATTCCAGTTACACGAGTATTATGGAAGCTCCACCACTAACTTACCATCTACTTCGTACATGTATCAATACCATGCTTTAGGATTGTTGTACCAATTGAGAAATCACGATAAAATGGCGTTGATGAAATTGATCACTTCATTAAGTGAAGGCTCATCCTTGAAGAATTCTTTATCTGTTATTCAATTAATAAGATATATCAACAAAATCTTGACAGATGATGAATCTTTATTGCAACATTTGTTGCCTATATTATCTGGGTTCTTGAAACATAAGTCTGACATGGTTGGATTAGAAGCATGTAAGACTTTGGTTGGGTTACAGCATTTAATTAAGGATGATGATTTTATGAAGATAATTGATACGTTGCAGAAGTTATTGAGTGTTCCAAGAACTGCAACCAGGTTTGCTGCTATTAGATTGATCAATAGAATTTCGATTAAGCACCCAGAAAAGATCATGGTTGTAAATTTGGAATTGGAAAACTTAATTAATGATTCAAACAGATCAATTTCAACATTAGCTATTACTACTTTATTGAAGACAATGGGTAGTAACACTATTGAATCTAGCACAGGAGGTGAAAATGTTGACAGATTGATTAGTAAGATGACTTCCTTAATGGATGAAATTACGGAAGACTTTAAGATTGTGATTATTGAGGCTATTGAAAACTTAGCATTAAAATTCCCATCAAAACACAAAAAGTTAGTAGCTTTTTTAACCGACTTATTAAGGGACGATGGATCTTTACAATTGAAGTCTAGTATTGTTGACGCTCTTTTTGATTTAATCAAATTCTTACCAGATATTAGTGCAAAGCAATTAATCTTAATGAATTTATGTGAGTTTATTGAAGATTGTGAGTTCACTGAATTATCTGTCCGTATTTTGCATTTATTAGGTGATGAAGGCCCAACAACCACAAATCCATCCTACTATATCAGACATATCTATAACAGATTGGTTTTGGAAAATTCTATTGTCAGATCTTCTGCCGTTATTTCCTTAGCTAAATTTGCCGTTGTATGCAAAGGTGAAGTTTCAAGAAATATTCAAATTTTATTAAACAGATGTTTGATTGATGTTGATGACGAAGTCAGGGATCGTGCTTCTATATCCTTAAGGTTTATTGAAAATTCCAAAGAAGAGCTAATTGTCACTGATTCAAAATACGATTTATCTGTGTTAGAGAATAAATTAACAAATTATTTGAACGATGAATCTAATTTTGATAAGAAATTCGATATCAGTGAAATTCCTATGATTTCAACTGAGGAACAAAGGTCTATCGAATATAACAACAAAATAAATAAATTGGAATCTTCCAATACCACTGAAGTTTCTGAAAAGGACAATCAAAAGAATAAATCCTCCAAGAAAGAAGGCGATAATGACAAGCAAGCTGGTGATGATTCAGCTTCTGGTTTATTGAAGCAACAAGCTTATGCTCAGGAATTATCAACTGTTCCAGAGTTTGCTGATTACGGTAAATTATCTAGGTCTACTCCGACACCAATTTACTTGACCGATAAAGAAAACGAATTTGTTGTTACTGTTGTGAAGCATTTCTTTATCGAATCACAAAAGTTGGTATTACAATATAATATTACAAATACTTTGACTCATTTAGTATTACAAGACGTTTCTGTTATTGCACAACCTGACAATGAATTATATCAGGAAGATTTTATCATATCCTTACAAGAATTAAGGCCAGAACAAACTGGTATTGTTTATGTATCATTTTCCGCTCCAAGCATCGATGACGAGGAATTAATTTCTGCGTTTGGTAACACATTATCTTATACTAATAGAGAAATTATTGATGAAGAGGGTAATATTGATGAATCAGATGAAGGCTGGTCTGATGAATATCAAATTGAAGATTTGGAAATTTCCCCAGGTGACTTTATCAGTCCATTATATAACTCCAATTTCACTTCAATTTTCGATCAATTGCCATCGGAAGAATCGTTTGTGGTTAATTTATCCAATGCTAAAACTTTGGAAAATGCTGTGATAAAATTGAAGTCCAATTTAAATATGATGCCATTAGATGGATCTGATTATGTACCAAGTGATGCAACTTCACATGTCTTGAAATTATTAGGAAAAGATTTGTGGGGCGGTAAAGTTGGCGTTTCAGTTAGATTAGCATTAGCAGGTGGCAAAGTTGTTGCCAAATTGCAAGTTAAATCAGAAACCGAAAACCTCACAAAGGTTGTCGCTGACGGTACTTCTTGATTTTTGAAAGAACATGTGTTTTTATTTCATTTCCATTGTTAAGTAGATTTCAAAATATATTGATTTATTAATTATTGAAGTAGTTTACATAGGCTAAAATACTCGTGCTCTAAATAACTCTATCGTCTACTATTTCAAATACTATATTACACCGTCTTTACAGTTTCTGCAATTTTATTTGCTTGTATATCAACCCCCCTGAAAAATAAACTAACAAGGCTGCCAACAAAATAAAGAAGAAAATCCAAATAACTGCTAAATTATCCGCTTTAGCTGCCGTTGGGCATGCATGGTGCGACCTCACTTCAAATATGTAGCTACAATCGTTAAAAGAACCCACGTACGAGACAGACGCTTTAGCCAACATCTCCCTGTCGCAGGTGAACGTTAGTATCGTAGATTTTCTAACTTTTTCCCCAGTTTCTTGATTGTACATATTTTCACAGTACGACCCACCAGTATAGCTCAACGTGATCTTCTTACCTCTCACGACAGGCTTCGAGGAATATTCTCCAATCGAGACGTATTTACCCGTCTTGGAATCAATGTAGTAGCCTCCCACGGCCGACGAATTAGTTATATCCTTGACTTCGTCGTTCGCGTCGTGCGTCTTCTTGAAAGGACTGGAGCACACCCCAATGGTGAAATTAAGTCCACTATCATATCCTTTTGATGCCCATGGCATCGCTCTACCTTCATTCCCTTTCGACGACAAACTACTCAAATCAATGAAATGATGCGATAAAGGACTCAAAACAGTACACGGTTCCAATTCCAAATCCAAATCCACTTTCTGTTTCTCTTGAATTTTCTTATTTTCTTCACCAGTTTCTTTCGACGCTACTTCTGCACCTGCCTTTCCCTTAGCGCTGTTATCATGGAGCGATAAATGTGCAACTGTATCAAAGAGATGAGCACCATTTTCCGTTAGCGTGCTATTCGGCTCAGATTGTTTTATAAAATATAATCCCAAGCATACAACTAGAAATATCGCGAAAAGTCCTAGTCTTTGATACAATCGAGACATCTGTATTCACCTTTATTATTGTATCGTATCTTGTATCTTGCAACTAAGAAGTCAGTTTAATCCTTAATGCTATTGATGGGATCTGTTTTGAAGAGATTCGGATAGAAAAAGCACGTGATTATATAATCAGACAAAATTCAATCGATAAAGTTGAACCAAGAAGAAACACGATTCGTACACCTATTAACTAGAATAGTATTAAGATTATGGATGCATGGGCAGATAACTCTGCTGGAATGGTGTCGCTTACATCTCCAGAAGTAGGGATTAAAGGAGGATCGCATATTTTGAATTATTCGGACCCTTTGTTAGCTAAAGTTATAGAGTTCAAAAAGGAATTACAAGCAGAGGTGGAAACAAATATTGAAAGTGAAGAGTCGGACGAAAAACCAATTGTTGAAATGATGATTGCGGCATGTGATGGGGATTTGGTTACTTTTGAAAGTGTTGCTAGATTGCACCCTGAATTGATCAATACGTTGTATCCCAGTGAGAACAGCGGTATATCGAGTTTAATCTACGCGATATGCTTTGATCAATACGCTATTGCCGAGTCTATCTTGACACACCACAATGGGGACCCAGATTTGCATGATACGCTTGTAAATAACTATACGCCGTTAATGTGGGCTGTTTATTTCAACCAATTGGATATGGTCAAGTTGTTACTCAATCATCAAGCGGACCCATATATATCGCCTAAAGACGACGACAAGACGGCCATAACTTTGGTAACTCCGGGAAAGACGCACGTTTATGAATATTTCAAGAACCACAACTTATTGCAGAATCAGCAAAGGTCATCGTTGGACAGCGACGATTACTACGAGTCGGGATTTCAATATCAGGACGATTCCTTGGTCGACGATTTATCCAATCAGATTAAATTGCAGAGTATCACTGCCACGGCTGGTTATTTAGAGGATGAAGACCATGAACAACCATCAGAAGATCTCGATGAAGAGCAAAGATTAGCCAATGACCCGTTACTCACATCTTTAAAAGAATTTGATTATGAAAAATTATCTCCAGATCAGTATATCAAATTCACAGATTCTGACATTCCATCATTATTAGATTATATTTTCGATTTGAGAACTAAGAAGCTATCATACCAACATGATACCAAGATTCCGGCGGCCATTTTATTCCAATTATTGAGATATTCGTATTTGAAAGTTGATAGCGCTGAATTATCTGAATTCTTATTTGATTGTTTCACTGCAAGATTAAGGTCAGTTACTAATACAAAGTCGGGAGTTTTTAATATGGCGACGGCTGATGATAATTCAAACTCAACCGGTTCAGGTGATATTGTACTTTTAAGTTACTGGTTATCAGTTATACAATTTTTGCACTTTTATCTAAGTAAAAGTGGTTTTTATTCGAAATTTCCAAAGTTTTTACAAGAGTTAATTAACTTGATTCAGTCATTAATAGCTACGTTGTCATTTTCGATTAACTCAAGATTGAATTTGTTGATTGATGATTGCATATTAGACTTCACTAATTTGGTAGATGTTTCTAATGTATTATACGCAAGGGATTGGAATTTTTTTAAGGGTAAGCGCAAATTTCACCCCAGTACATATGAAGATATTTTTGATATGTTGTACCCTCCATCTCAAACTGAATTAATGAAGCCATCACCAATTAGGTATATCCAAGTGTTAAATGCTTTGGATTATGTATTAAAATTACACCAGGTTAATACCTTGATCAAATTCCAAACCTTTTCGGAAGTGTTTTACTATATCAACTCAATAATTTTCAATAGGATCATATCACAATCGAAATATTGTACAAGATCAAAGGCTATCCAGATCAGGTTGAATATTTCCACGTTGGAAGATTGGTTAAGGTCTCATAACTATAAGAACTATAAACCTGATAAAATTGGACAACTTTCAAAGATGTTAGGTCCCGAAAACAATCTGATACATCTCAGCAACCTCTTAGAGGAAACCAATGATATTAAAAATCCGCATTCATTATCCTTCTACTACAATTCTTTATACCATATTGGAAAGACGCAATTGCAACCAACTATTGAGTTACTACAATGGCTCCAGTGTATGTCACTGTTAACCGACGAAGAAAGTTTGATTATAACCATTAACCAGTTTGATTATTTAAACTATTATCAGTTATTCAAAATAATGCACAAATTATACAAATACGAGGTCAATGAACCAAAACTTCCGAAGGCTTTATCCAATTTGGTTAAGAACTTGCAGAACCAAAAAGGTGAATCTCAGGTATCGCAACGCAATTTGCATTACATGACGCAGACCAACTTTTTACTGAAGGAAGTTTACATTTATCTAAACCCAAATTATGTGTTTGCAGTGGCCTTACCAAATTTAAACGAACTAATTAATAGTTATGGATCTGGAATTGGTGGTGTCAAGACATTGAGAGCTAAGAAATATCAACCTTCTTTACCATTGAGTATTATAGATGATGTGGATGATATATTGACTCAAAATAAAAATGACGTTAACGACACTTTCGACTATGACCAAGACAATAATACGGCCGACGAAGAACAAGAGGAAGAAGAATTCGAACGTTCGGCCAAGGATGTACCCTCCAGCCATAAATCGTCAAGTTTCAAGGGTGACGAACTTTTTAAAGAGGTTCAACTTCCAGGCTCTCTCGCGCATAAGAACTGGGGTGACGACGATATCGAATCAAACCCATGGTAACAAAAAGATCTTCTGACTCAATAAACCAAGTTATATAGATTATATAAAATATAAGCATATGTTTAAGTATTGATTAGCTACACGAATTATATGCACATCAACCTCAAGTAGATAATATAATATGCACTTTTGTCGATTGGCAGGCTAGATGCATTTTGATTATGTCCGCAATACTGGCTTATGTGGTACGACTCACACTCCAAAATGCATTTCCGATATATTGTAATTCTTGTTAGTGTTTGTCTCGATGTGAGTACAAGCTGATTCATGCAACTGGATCAAATGTCCTACTACTGCTCTACATCAGTAATCATACATCGTGGCTACTTTTCATTTACCTAAAGCTTGATCAGGCACAGAAGGATTAGACCCTACTTTGCATAATGCCCATAAACCTATTCTATCTTCTAGAAGAATGCATGGCCCCTTAAGCCAAGACTTCAGATGCGCTATTTCCTTCATATTTTTATGAAACTTAGCCATCTTTAGCTGAAGTAATGGAAAAATTGAAAACAGTTATGATCGCGTACCTGAAAAATTTGTTTACATTCTCGAGAACAATAGGCCTAAGTTCTGCTACACCAGAATCTGATTGCCGTGTATTGTGTTAACCATACATACCGAATTAACAATACCCGGCAAAACATGGTGTTATGTAGATACTCTATTGAAAGTGTCGAGTATATAGTAAGTTGAATATGATGAATTTTAAAATTTTTGGGTAGTATCGGAAAAGAGAGAATAATCTTAAATGTTTTCAGTCAATCGTTTATTTCAAGTCTGGGGTTTATTTCAACTCGCAGCATTTGCTGTTGCCAGCGATGGGTTTGTGAAAGTCGACTTCGACGTTTACCAAGGGTTAAATTTATCAGCTGCTTTATCAAGCTACTCACAGATCTCTAGAAGAGACGGGTCATATGACGTGTCCTTGGTTAATGAAAGGTTATTCTACGTTTCAAAATTGCAAATCGGAACTCCTGAAAGTGAAGTTAGTGTTTTATTAGATACCGGATCGTCAGATTTATGGGTCATGTCAACAAAGAACCCACAATGTCAGGACAACGGCGGTTCTATTGACTGTGAGAAGTACGGCACGTACAATGAATCAGCATCATCTACCTTCCACGACAACAAAACTGAATTTTCTATCCAGTATGTTGACCAGTCATACGCGAAGGGAACTTGGGGTACCGATACTATTTCTTTAAATGAAGCTTTGAAATTGGAAAATGCAAGTTTTGCAGTAGCAGATGACTCTGACTCTGATGTAGGTGTTTTCGGTATTGGATTCAAGGGCTTAGAAAGTAACCCAGAACAATATTCTAACTTACCAATAACTATGAAGGAACAAGGATTTATCAAGAAAATTGCATACTCGTTGTACTTGACCTCAGCTGAATCTGAGTCTGGTTCAATTTTATTTGGTGCTGTCGACCACGCTAAGTACGAAGGTGAATTAGCTACCATTGATATCAGTAAGATTAATGGTGACTATGGATACTTACAGATTCCATTAACTTCGGTTTCAGTAGATGTGGAATCGAATGCTGATAGCCAACCATCTGGTAGCACTGTTCCTTCAACTGGATCTAGTATGAGATCTCTCAACAATTCGGGCCCTCAATCTATTAAGACTAATAACTCACAAGCATTATTAGACTCAGGAACCACTTTGTCATATTTACAAGATTCCTTAGTGCAACAAGTTCTCGAACAAGTTGACAAGAATGCTTCCTACAGCCCACTGGCTGGTGGCTATATTGTCTCATGTACCTTGAGACAGCCAGGTAACAGTATGACTTTCAGATTCAATGACGAGAAGGATATCAAGGTTCCACTTTCAGACCTTGTCTTGCAAACGGGCCAAGACCCTAAGACTGGTAAGGCTATTTGTTTATTCGGTCTTTTACCAAGTGAAGATATCATCCTTGGTGACAATTTCTTGAGATCATCCTACTCTGTTTTCAATTTGGATGAAAAGACAATCTCCATTGCTCAACTCAAGCAAACTAACGACGAGGACATCGAAGTGATCAACTGATTAAATACCCATACTTCGAATATCCGCGGAAGAATCTGAGTTTCTTCTTGATGAAGAATGGTTCGTTATGACCAAACAATAACATTTTATAAAAATATACAGAATCTATTAAACACGAAGATAAAAATTACATCCTGCTATGCGCGAGCCTATAGGAGTAGTATTGTAGTAATCTCTTGTAGATTGGTCCCATAATTAGCACACAATTTGTGCTTGTTTAATCAGTAATTCTTGACTCAACATCACCAGAAACGAGTATTCACTATTCCATCAAATTTTGAACGACGAAATGGACTGCTTGCTAATTACAACTTTATCAACTCATGAAGGCCGCAATATGTCCAATCAATGTACCACGAATCGACTGGTCTACACTACCTACACCTCGACTAATAACTTATCATTCAATTAAAATATTCATGAAACTTTCAATGCACAAGTATTGCACGTCATATATACAAGAGTCACCAGACTTATTTCATCTTAGCTAGGAAATTATTGTTATTAATTTTGGCTGTGTTGGCCTTGGTTATTTGTTTTCTCCTCCATTTCATGAAATCCGTTTCTTTTAATTTCTGGTCTAACTTTTCCTTATCAAGACAATCCCATAACCATTCTGGATATTCGTGGTCTTCCAATGCAACCGGCTCGTCACCACTTTTTCTCACTTTCAAGTTTAATACTGTCCCAGCTTTACAAGATGATTTCACTTCATTATTCCTTAACATGCTGGATACCATGAACGTCCTTGCATTAAAAACGCCTAACCTCAACGGGGTCCTCGTTATGACAACTTTACTTAACATTATTCTGACTAATTATTCCTTTAGAACCGTCTACCTAAAAGATGAATACTTCTACAATAATTCTTTTCATCTGAAGTGAAAAATTACCCGGTCAATAAATGTCGTCAGAATATTTTACAAAAAAAATCGACAAATGTCGCAAATTTCGACAACGAGCAATGCAGCCATTCTTGAAAAAAATTCAGTCTATATTTTGATAGGTTTTTCCCGATAATAATTCAATAGTATAGTAAAAATGGCTCCAAAAAAGAAGGTTGTTCAAGAAAAGCCAATATTATTAGGTAGACCCGGTAATAATTTAAAGTCCGGTATTGTTGGTTTAGCCAATGTTGGTAAATCAACATTTTTCCAAGCTATTACTAGATGTCCATTAGGTAACCCAGCTAACTATCCTTTCGCTACCATTGAACCGGAAGAAGCTAGAGTGATTGTTCCATCTTCAAGATTCGATAAGTTGGTTGATATCTACAAGCCAAAAAGTGAAGTTCCAGCTTACATGACCATTTATGATATTGCAGGTTTAACGAAGGGAGCGCATGCTGGTGAAGGGTTAGGTAACAATTTCTTAGCCAACATTAGAGCCGTTGATGCTATTTTCCAAGTTGTTCGTTGTTTCGAGGACGCTGACATTATTCACATTAACGATGAAGTTAACCCAGCCGCCGATTTGGAGATTGTTCATGACGAATTAAGATTAAAGGATATAGAATTCGCCACTAAACACTTGGAAGGTATCGATAAGATCACCAAGAGAGGTGGTCAATCTTTAGAAGTCAAGCAAAAGAAGGAAGAAGCTGAATTGGTCAAGAGAATTATACAATTATTGGAAGATGGTGGAAGAGTCGCCAACCAAAAATGGACCACCAAGGAAGTTGAAATCATCAACTCCATGTTCTTATTGACTGCCAAGCCAACCATTTACTTGGTTAACTTGTCTGAAAGAGATTACGTCAGAAAGAAGAATAAACATTTATTAAAGATCAAGGAATGGGTGGACGCTCACTCTCCTGGTGATTTGATCGTTCCAATTTCTGTCTCTTTAGAAGAAAAATTGGCCGGCATGGAAAACGACGAAGAAAGAGATGCCTACTGTAAGGAGTTAGGTGCTCAATCAGCTTTACCAAAGATTATTGTTTCCATGAGACAAAAGTTGGATTTAATTTCCTTCTTCACTGGTGGTCCAGATGAAGTTAGAGAATGGACCATTAGAAGATTCTACACTGCTCCACAAGCGGCAGGTACCATTCATACTGATTTAGAAAGAACCTTTATCTTAGCTCAAGTTATCAAGTACGATGATTTAATTGAATACGGTGACGAAAAGAGTGTTCAAGCTGCTGGTAAATTAATGCAAAAGGGTAAAGATTACTTTGTTGAAGATGGTGATATCATATTTGTTAAGGCTGCTGATGGTAAGGCCCGTTAAGTACCATGTATATAGTTTAATAAATCTATAATTTGGTTGCAATTGTTCTATGCATATAACCACACGTGCGAAAAATACTCTCATAAATTAGAAAAGCCTTGGGGCCAGTAAATCAACTATTCATAAGCGTTGTAAATTTAGGATAAATTGGACAAATAGTCATAAATGACAGAAATAGAATAATACATACCATAGACTGATATGAGATTTTCAATCAAAAGATTATCCATGTATGTTACGACAATATTTGGGTTGTTGTTTATATACTTGTTCGTGAATTTTTCAAATTTCAGAATACGATATAAGGACTATATGATCCATTATTCTTTGACCAAGGAGAATTTCAAACAAAGTGACGATATAACGAGAAATAGCATTCACTATGCAAATTATGAGTTTTCGTTGATGGAGGAATTTTCAAAAATGCATGATCCGGCTACCTTCAAAAAGAATGGGCTATCTGAAAGGTGTGGTGCATTCTTTGATTTTTTCGACAAGAAAGATAAAGACTGGAAACTTCGTACCTTTGATGATGCTACATTCGACAAGAATATTGTGCACAAAAATCTGTATTTCAAGGATGAATTAAAGAAGTTATATAAGACGAAGAAGGATTCTGCAGATCCACATCCGGATATTGTTACACGGAAGGAAAATGCTACTATAAATAACATGTTCTTAAAAAGATTAAGGGAAACGAAGATAACAGAAAACTTGATGGCTGATTCCACGACCTTATTAAGGATCTACGGCCAATGTTTTATTAATTCCCCGAACGTTGGGCATAATGAGGAGTTGCAGGAAACTTTTAATAGATATTCCAGAAAGATGTTTCCTTTTTTCACTAATAAGCTACCAGTTTTTGAGAGAGCTAACGACGAGATAATCGAAAAGAGCTTTCCGCTCACGCAGAACGGATATAATGGCAGAAACTATGAATTTGATGGTAAAAATGTAATTGATTTCATTAAGAGATCAAGTAACGGAAAAGGGATTGTGATATCTGCTTCTTCTTCGCATGTCAAAGATTTAGTAAAATTGATTCAGTTGTTAAGAGCAATGAATAACGAGTTTCCAATTCAAATTGTCTACAAGGGTGATTTGAATAATAGAGCTAAATCAAATATTATTCATGCGGCAACAGGGGAATTTAAAGAAGTAATAGATCCGAAGAATAAAGCTAGTAAATATCCCAAATCGATTGAAGCACAGATTCTATACAATACTGAAAAATATGGGTCTAAATTCCCCAAACAAGATTTATGGTTCGTTAACATTCGGGAGACAATTAAGAGAAGCTATAAGTATTCGTTTCCTGGATACGCAAATAAAATATTGGCATTATTATTTACATCATTTAAAGAGGTTATTTTAATGGATGCAGATACAGTTCCATTAGTTCCGCTTCAAGATTTTTTCGAAACACAACAATACAAAGAAACATCAACTATGTTTTTCAAGGACAGATCTATAAGAGATTTGAATAATTACCTAGAAACAAACTACTTTACAAAATTATGTCCTACTAGTGTAAATTCAATTGATTCTTTGTTTGACGTTAAACCTATAACAAATCACACCTTACTGAATCCATATATGACTGGATATAGACATTATCAAGAGGCAGGCGTTGTAATGATCGACAAATCTAAGCATTTTCTTGGTATACTTATGATGTTTCCATTGGCTATTTGGAAAGAACCAGTTAGGTCATCTGTTTGGGGAGAAAAGGAAATGTATTGGTTAGGTATGTCAATAGCGGGCGATGAAAACTATCAATTTAATAAGTATACCGCAGCAAGTATAGGAGAAATTGTAACCAATCCAAAGCATAAACATTATCCCGATTCAGATGCAAGTGAGATTTGTTCTAGCCATCCAGGCCATGTGGATAAAGATGGAAAATTATTATGGATCAACTCAGGTTTTAAATACTGTAAGAAGAATGCACATTTTAGGGATCGTAACAAATTTCCGTTCGAGACTTTTCTAGTTGAAGAAATAGCGAATCTATATGATTCACCATTGAAAATAAAGCATGGCATAGTACCACCAGACTTGCCTATATTAAGGCAACCAGGAAGTCCATTTGACTTAACGAATGAAAATTTAATCAAGGACGATTGGAAAGGAAGAACTAAAGATATGGACGAGCTTAGTGATGAAGAATCCATTAGACATAAGCAAAAAGTAAAAGTAAATCCTCAGAAAGGGTGGAATAAGAATTCAATTTGTTCCAGTTATCAATACTGCGCATATGATTTAATTGATAGCCATCCCCATAATGGCGGTCTGGTTGAGAAAGGCCACAAATTTGTATTTGATGATGAATTAGTTTCGAAATACGACTATCTAGGAAGCATTTGGGTTAACGGGAGAACAAAATCTCTGGTTTAAACAATCACTTATAATAGATATATGGGCACATAATGAAAGGTGCATTTTTATATTTATCAGTATATTATTTAATCACTTTAGTAACAATTGAATGAGTCCCCATAGATTTCTCGAGGTAGTTCTCACCATTGATTGTTGTTTTATCATTGTCTGTAACTACATTTTTAACTAATGATTCAACCTTCTTTTGAATCTCTAATCTTTCTTCAGCATTTAAATCTGTAATATAGGATCTGGTTTCCCAATACTTATATACATCTTCAGGCTTAACACGAGAAATGTATAATAAGAAAATCTCTTTCAATATTGGACTGAAGTATTTATTTTCTTTGCATAATAGTTCTTTCCACTTGCCATGACGGTACTGAGGTACTTTTATATCAAATGAATAGATGTACTCACTCACCTCAACACACCAAGGATGTAAACCGAAGAACTCTTCAATCTTAAGGTTAACATTATCCGAATTGGAAACATTGAGCTTGGACTCTACTTCAGGAGCAACATTATCATAAAGAATTTTATTTTCAGTTAATGGATGATGCAAATTTTGACTAATAGACGGAGCATCAAAGTTCCAAATACACCCAAGAGTCCCTGTCAGTTTTAAAACTCGATTTATCTCTATGAGAGAATTCTCGTCACTAAACCAATGGAATCCTTGAGCTATAATAACAGAATCCACAGACGAATCTGGTATCGGAATATCATATGAAGACCCTTGAAACTTCCTAATTTCTGGAAAATTTTTATCAAATGTCTCCAACATCCCTATAGAAGGCTCAACAACAATTAGCTGATCGCTCCATCCATGATCAACTAAGTTTCTTGTAAATTTACCTGTACCAGCAGCAAGTTCTAGTATTGCTTTCTTGTTGTCATATACAATTTCGTTGTCTTTAATCGATCCTAATCCTAAATCCACTAAAAATTGATCGACAATTTTTGGTGAAAACGAAGGTCTAAGTTGATCATACACAGAATGATTTGAATTAAAGGAATTGATTGCAGTCGAATGTGTTTGCGGCATCATTAATGAAATCAAGATAATAAGGAGAAATTATAACTGTCAAATTCGGACCCGATCCTCGGTTTTTACATTTTACAATAATCTTTAAATAAATATAATTCGTAACATATGTATATAATAAATAAGTGTAATAAGAGTTCATAAAAATATATAATGCGTGTAGCTCATTATAATGCTGAATCATTTAACACCATTCTAAAGTCGTTATCTTGTAAATCAATTTTTTGTTCTTGACAAAACTGATTCACTATGTATGTATTAATTGGATCACTCAAATAAGTGAAAGCATCTCTAAGAGATTGTAATATAATTAATTTATCAGTGGGGTTAGTGAATAAAAATTCCAAGAAATAAAAGTTTACCAAATCTGCTATTTTGTTTTCCCCGATTATTTTGTTGGTCAATATGCTTAAATTGTCAACAGACTTGGTAACTGCTAAGAATTTTATAATAAGATTTAAGTTATCAACGGATACATTAGTTAGACGAATCAATTTCATAAACTTCAATGATTTTTGAAAATTATTCAATAATGATAATTGAGACATGCCTAACGAGTCATTAATTGTTGCAGCTTTAATATAATTGTTCATCATTAAGCCAAATAATGAATTTTTATTGAATCTCTTGTTTAATTGAAAGACCTCATTCATAGACTGAAGGTCCGTGGCCTTCATTAGGTTGATTGCTAGCTCGTTTGAATCGTTAAATGATGCTACTTCGACCGGTTTTGATTCGCCACTCAAAGTTTGCATAAATTCAACAAATTCTATCAAGTTTCTGGTATCCTTGGATTGGTTTGCAATAGGTTTAAACTTCTGCAAGATCAAATTAAAGGATCCATTTAACGTATAATATTTAATGAGTACATTAATCAAATTCATGTTATTCATTAAAATTTTATTAGATTCAGGAGTATTGAAGTAGTCTTTGAACAACCTATTAAACTCATCAAATTTTTTTGATGCAATGAATGTTTCAAAAATAGATTGCAATATCTCTATATCTATTGGGGATTTCAAATTTAAGTCATGGATTGGATAACCCGACTCAAGGACCTTGTTAATTTGGTTATGATTTTTATTCTTAGTCAAGTATTTGAAATATCCATTAATCCATTCTCTTTTGTCAGTATGTGCAATTAAATATTCAAAGTTCTCATTTAAAATGCTAGCCAAATACTGATTTGGAGACGCATATATAGCTTGCATAAATGTTTCCAACAAATTGTTATTAAGTATCAGCGGGAATTTCAATAAAGCTTTGAACAAATGAATATTAACTTTCTCATTCTCTATTTTAATTAATGCGTCGATTAAGTTATTCTTTTCGTGCATTTCAAAATTCAGTTCCAATATAGTATTCACAAATTCATCAATTCCAATACGTGTATTCTTTTCTAAAGTGGTTAAAACAAAGTTTTGATTAATTATAATCTTCCACGTAGAATATGTAAATTTGTAGCCTTTGTTGAAAAAATCAATAAACCTTTCAATCCCAGTATTATAATTGATATTCAATAAAAATGCTAAATTTAGATCATAATCAAAATCAACCTCATGGCTTTTTGCTACCTCTGAGTACGGAGATGAAAGTTCAATATCACAACATGTGCATGCATCGATAATATCATTGGTTACTCTAAACCTTGGAATCGTCATATAATAGCTCATGAAATTAATAAAGTGTGCTTTCAACAAACCCTTGAATTCGTTCATTTCAGAATCCAATTGAATATAATGGTTTTCAGTATTTTCAAATTCGTTGATCAACAAGGATTGAAAATGCAAAATTTTGAACATCGTGGGTTCATCAACCTTTTCAATTCCCGAATTAATATATTGAATTAGGAATTTGGAAATTTGCAGTACCCCATAGATATTATCAGATTGTAGGTCAAAATCAGAAAATGCCTCATTGACCATTACTGAGTTGAGTAATAACTTAACATTGTATTCATTATTCTGCAACAATAAATAATTGATAATTTCAGAAACATAATTGTTCAATAATTTTGAATTATTCGCATAGTGAACAGCTTGATTCTCGATTATGTTGGACATCAATTCAAAGTAATAGGCGTTAAATCCATTGTTAGTTGAGCCGATATATAAATAGTTGTTGAGCTTTTTAAGCACATTTATGTCTTGAATCAAATGATTCTTTAATAAAATTTCCTTGATTATTT
Organism: Debaryomyces tyrocola; assembly: GCA_900006135.1. Lineage (NCBI taxonomy): Eukaryota > Fungi > Ascomycota > Pichiomycetes > Serinales > Debaryomycetaceae > Debaryomyces > Debaryomyces tyrocola. The sequence continues at coordinate 270,677 of LN874565.1, read as the reverse complement.
GGAAAACTTTTTCATGATCACCCAAATCAATACTTAACGATAACAAATATTCACGGCAGTTGAACGTTTTGTTGGTCAATATTAAAGAGACGGAATCCATATCCAGTGGGTGATGATAATCCTTTCTAATAGCAAGATAGCTATACAAGTTCCACATAATTCCATAGTAACTAGCCTGTAGCTTAGAGATTGCTTCGATTTTTTCTGGCGATGTTTTGGCTAATTCGTACTTCTCATTTTCAAGAAGATGATACTGATTAACAAATTGATTAATCATGTTATTATATAGAGTTACCGATAATTCAGGAATATAAGAAAGTTCATTAAATTTTTTCAATAAATTGTAAGATTTGTTCAAATTATCACGGCTATAATTTTGACTCATAATTGAATCCAAGTAAGCAGATAAAAGGTTTGAAATCTGCTTTTTTGAAATATATGGAGATTTGAAAGAGTGTAAAGAACTCTTATAATCTACCAAAATATCATCTAAGAATTTGGTTGCTAATGGAAAATTATCGGATTTAACCAACGACAGTACTAAAATAGAATAAACATCGTATTCGTATAACGCTAATTTCTCAAATGACTGTGAATTATTCTTATAACTTTGATAAGTCGAAAGGATAAAGTTATAAAATTCCTCCTTCAGTTGAAAAAACTGTAATTTACTGAAATATCTCGACAACCCAATTAGACCAATATAATAGATTCCTGATTCAGAATTGACGTTATCATTCAAGTTTAAAATCTTTACAAACAAATCCTTCGTAATTAAGTTTGAATGAACATTCAATATGGAAAATAACTGCGGCAAGATCATTGATAAATCTAAGTTCTCAATTTTGTTAATAGACAAGAATAATTCAATCCCGATTTGGGAAAATTCCTGACTTTTAATGAACGATTCGTTGTATACTGATTGAGGGCAGTCCGACATATTTCCTAATTTTATCGTTTGTAAACTCCCCCTTAATAATTCATTAAGTACAATCTCATAGGTTTCTTTGTTTGGCTTTACTTGTTCACTTGAGCCTACTAGTATATCTTGATAAACAGTCAAAAGATTGGTCAAGCGGGATTCGATATTTTCAAACGTTTTTGCATCATTATCTAATTTTCTCTCCACTATGGATTTTAACACGATGTTGTATAAATATATTGATGGAAGTTGTAAACAGTTTCTCTTCAATGTTTGGTATAAAGGATATATTAAATTTAACTCCGTGGGGTCTTGTTTGGCATATATTGCTTCGATATTGGAAATTTGTGTGCGCAACAAGTTTGATTCAAAGTCTTCTTCCTTGTCTTCGATTAATTCTTCGTATGCTGTTTCATTTATTTGTTGTTGATGTTGATGATGCTGATGATTTCTTATTGCGACGGTTGAAAATCTCCTCGTGGTATTAACAGAAAATTTAGGTCTTATTATGGACAATGTCGACAAAAAATCTCTTGATACCGTCTTCAAGTAGCTGATGTTATTATATATATCCTGATTCGCTTGCAGTATAATAAACTTGGTGAAATTGTCAAATAATCTGTGTTGCGAATTCCCATCCGCAAGCTGATCATAGTTATACTTTAGACTACTGCTATGCTGTTTTCTCTTGTTTTTATCACTATCATGGTTAAATATAGTGAAATACAATCCATAATGACCGGTATCTATACCTAAAAAGTTTCTGGGTGTAGCTGAAGGGTGTGGATCTTCATTAAACCATTTAGAATTATAGAATTGATGAAACTGACTTAAGGCATTGTGGTTTTTTAAATAAGGGTAGGAACTTTGAAAAAATTGTATTTTCTCACTGCATTTGACCAGTTTAACAAAGTTACAGAATACCATCCTTAATTAATCATTATATTCCTTAATAAAATTGGGCCAGTAGTGCTCTTTTCTAGGTGTTTTTTATTACGCCTTTTTTTTTTTCCTAAAAATTCTATATGCGCCGGAAGTTTTCGGATATAGGAACAACTCGGCATTCCTCTACATTAGTCATGTATAGTCTATAAAAGTATATTAAATAGAATTAGGAGTATAAAGGTACTAAATTATTGATCAATTAATGATAGCTTTAATATCTGCTCTATATCATCATTGTCCACCGGTTCTGTTTCCGATGATTTTGAGAGCTCAATCGCTAATTTAAGCTGTGCATCTTCATCATCATCAACACTTTCTGCTTTCGAACTGTTGGAATTCTGAAAGCTCTCACTCATGGCAATCGCTATTGAAAGCTCATCATCATTATCGTCATATTTGTCTCCATTATACTTTGTGAAAAGTAATTCTCTTCTGTGTTTAGCCTCCTGTAGATTTTCATAATCGTCTATTTCATCTTTGATATTTTGATGTACAACCTGTTTGTTGGAAGGTCCAACATTCAATCTCTTTTTAGCCGTGGTTGTTGTCTGCTGTTTTGGTTCACCAAATTGAAAATACTGAATAGCATCACCACATATTATTATACCGTTAGACGAAGTGGGGCTATCATTCAATTGTATATCTTTTATAGGAATAATATGCTGGTACATATGGCTTAGTCTCTTGGGAAATTTAATGGAACACTCTCTTATAAAGTCACCAGTAAATATATTATACAAATTAGTAAAACCATTGTATCCTCCTATGGCTATTACGGAGTTATTTAATGCGATCGAAGTAGCATAAGTACGGTCGTTGGGTATCGCCGGATGATGCTTATTAAATATAGGCGTAATTGTGCATTGTGGAACAATCTGAGTTGCAGGCTCTCTAATGTTCCACACGATTACTGTGTCATCAGATAAAATATTGGCACACATCAATCCATCACTACCGGCAATTTCTGGATCTCTATTATGCAATTTATTATATGGTACCGTTTGAAATTTGCTTTTAAGAATACTTACATCATCGGGCAATATAACGTCCTTAAGCCTTATGTTTTCTAAATTTTTAAAATTAACGACCTTAATTGTTGATTCGTAGCAAATAACAACGTTTGAATCTCCATAATCCACGTCAACGAAGCTGTTCTCAAATTCTTCAATTGACATACCAATTTCGATACTGACTATTTCAAACGTACGGATATGAACTATAAAAGTTTTCTTCTGTCCCTGTGCTATGATGTAATTCTTAAAGTCTGACTTGACTGTTATTATAGGCTCATTAAGTTCAACTTTTTTAATCAACTTCCCACCTAAATTCCAACACTTTAAACTACCCTTTATCGAGGAGGAAATGCAATCGATGCTTTCCTTCCGTTTATCGAAGTTATAGTTCAAGCAACATCCAGTTATAGTATCATCCCGAGAATTCTCTCCATCTTCAAATTTTATAAGTGATGACCGATTTGAACCAGATGAGGTAGATGTTATCAAATTCTTCAAGTACAACTCTCCATTCAATTTTCCAACTAATAAATAAGTCCAGTTAACTGCGTAACATGTTATTTGGGTCAATAAGTAGTTCCCAGGTATAAACGTTTGGTTCTTACCATTATTCAAATTACACATCGAAATATCACCACTTATCCTTGCAAATGTCAAAAGCTTATCCTGGGCAAAATTAGTCAAGGCAAAATCCACCAACCCATATTCATTGTTCAATAACTGATAGTTCTTGTGTGTTGCTATCGCCTTCTTCCACTTCTTGTACATTTGTAACCGGTATAAATATTCCAGGATCCAGAGCTTCGAGTTACTTACGCTAGGAAACGTCTGCCTCGTACCAAACTTTAGCCCAAAGGATTTGATCCATGTAGCTTTATCCAGTACAGCATAATTCCAGTGTTTGCAAACCAATCTCACAGAACACAACTGTATAGGGTCTAAGTTAGAAAATACCTGGATCAATATTTCATTAGGTAAGTCGTTGATTGTGATATACCTGGAGGATTCAACAGACTGGGCAACATGCTTGACCGTATTTCCCAACTCATCCACCTCTACACCATAAACATGTTCCATTTTCACTGAGCTATTCGATATAGTCTTTATCTTGGAAATTTATTAGATGCAATTAGTACCTATATAATGGCAAACGGTTTTCTAAGCGAGCAGCCTCGTGTTTCACTTATTACTCTTTTGGGAAGTCTATAAATATCCTTCTCTTTCATCAGATTCTTCTGTTAATTAAGCAGCTATATACTTATTTCTGCTCTAGGGTTATAATAACTATTTTGAAGCCTATTCAAATTCCAAATAAGATATGCTTTTTTAGGACTTTAACTGAAGATAGTTATCGATGCTAAACCCCACTCATTTTTTCTTTTACGCAAAAAAGCCCTCATAAAGCAAGAAACCTCAAAATATTGCCGCTATTTGTTCTAACTATATCAGACACTATCTCGTATCTTAGTTATCTTTGTTCACTCTGAAAGCTTTTTGCAGTAATTAACCTATAGACTTTCGGGACTCAAGAATATATGAAAAGTTACACAAACATAATTTTTCATTATTGAAAAAGTTCGACCTTTATTACCGAACTTTTCAAATTTCTCCATATTCCGAAGTTGTAATTTGTTTCAAATAAGGATATTTGTTAGCTATGTCGTCCGACGAAGCATCTGCAGAAGCATTGGCTCAAGAAGACATCAAGCAGATTACATTGAGAATTAAGCTTCCCGCTTGTATTTCCAATGAAGAAGACTTAGAAGTTCCGTCATTGTTGAACGAAACGTTAGCTGATATAAGGGAAACGTTGAATCTTTCGGCTGCTACACAGAACTTGACTAATTTTAATGTTTTCTACCAGGACATAAATCTTAGTGAAAATTTCGATGATTTGGTTCCATTGAAGGACATTTTGATCGAATTGGGTATTGGCGAAATCAATCTGTTGAATTTGGTATTGAAGGAAAAACCTTACAATTTGGCCGCTATTTATGATCACTTGAACAAGTTTAGAGAGGTTATTGGCTTACATTTCCTTGACAAGTACAGTTCTGAAGTTGGCGTTTTGAGTGGTGTTTCCAAGTTTGGGGACCTTGACTTGCAAGATGTTAAAGAGACGGAACCGGAAGCTCAAGATAATAAAGATAAAGAAAATGATGAAACTAAGAGTACCAAGGAAGATTCTGAACAAACCGAAGAGAAGAAACCAGAGATTGTGTTCACAGCTGAAGAAAAGCAGCAAATAGGCAAAATCACTGATGAGTTGATTTCTGGAAATACTCCTAGCTTGGTTGAATTTGGGACGTTTGATAACATCAGCGGTAGTATTAAGACACCAATTAAATCGTTGACTGTTTCTCAGTGGTCTCCTGTTCCTTCATTCCAGAAACTCAAAGGTGACTTGTTATATATTACGTTGCAAACCTTAGAAAACGAAACTTTTCATATTACTTGCCATCTTTCAGGGTTTTTCGTTAACAAATCTTCTACAATTAACTTTAACCCAGCCATTAAAATGAATGAAAATGGTAAAGTTAATAAGGATTATTTGTTAATTAATTTGGTTGATTCATTGTCACCTTCTTTTAGTAAAACAATTCAAGAAAATGAATTAGTATTATCAAGATCCAGCAAACATCCTGAATCTTTCTTGATCCCTTCAAACTCTTTAATGTCAAGTCCTTGGATTGTTAACCCATCTAAGTTTGCTAACCAACCGGATGCTTCGAGGTCACAATTACCTTTGATCTCAAACGGAGTTGACGGATCAGGATTCGTTAAAGAATGGAATGAAGATTTTCAAGCTATTCGTGAATTACCAAACTCTACCATTAATGAAAGAATTTTAAGAGAGAAATTATTAATCAAATCGTTACATGAATTTAATAAGGTGGCCACTGAAACTGCTATGAATGTTATCAAAGGAAACTTAACGCCATTGAATCCAAATGAACAGAAAGATTATCATATTTATTTGAGAAATGGAATTTTTTACTCATTAGGTGTAAATGCTACTGGAGCATTTGATTCTACTGGTGGTAATGAAGCAGCAAGATATACTTCGAGTAAAGATTTAGCAGCCATTAAACTTTTGAATAGAATCGATGCGAGGGGTATTTATAATTTAGTTACTTGTATCGTTGATTATATGGGTCAAAGAGTTATATGTCAAGCACCTGTTCCAGGTATTTTAGATTCCAGTCATGAAGATGAAAATGAGGAAGAAGCAACGGATAAGGTTTGCTACGGTTTATCTACAGATGGCTCAAGGATATTTAGTGACTCTTCTTTCGAAGATGTATTAAAACCTATTGCCGAGGCATTCCATTTAAAGCCACATCCAGTTACCTTACTTGATAACGTGAAATCACAAGGCGATTTAATTACTTCGAAAGACATAAAGGGTGTTAAAGGTACTGATGAGCGTAAATATATTATTGATTTATACAGAGCTACTCCTCTTGATATTGAGTTTATCGAATCTTACTGGGATGAATCTAAAGAAACATCTTATCCTCATAGAGAAACTGCTTTAAGACATGAGGCGGTTGAAGAATGGTGGAAACGTAAGGTCTCTGTATTATTCAAGGCCGAAACAGAACGCTTAGAAAAGGAAGGGAAATTGGAATCTAAAGACGGTGAAAAACCCCAGATTGTACTTCCTTCTGATCAGATTACTATTAACACTGATGCTTTTACGACAATTGATGAAAGCTCTGATGATCAAAATGAAGTTAGAGAAATTTCTAAGTTTGTCAAAGAGCATTTGATTGAAGAATTTTTAGAAGAAAATTCAAAACAAATATCTCCTTTTGATGGTAATCACTTAACCTCAATGTTACATAAGCAAGGTATTAATTTAAGATACTTAGGTTATATTGCTGAACAAGCTTGTGTTAGAAAAGATGAACACTTGAAGAAAATTGCTGAAGCGAAAAAAGCAAACGAGGAGGAAATTTCCAAGAGAAAGGAAGAATCTGAAAAGAAAGCAGCCGAAGCAAAAGATCAAGATAAAGAAGAAGAAAAGACTGATGATAATGAGAAAGATGACAAAGAAGAAGCCTCAAATGGTGAATTTGAACCAATCGTTGCGAACTTTGATTCTCTTTATAGAATTTCTGTTCAAGAGATGGTTGCTAGATCTGTGAAGCATTTATTGCGTAAGATTTCTGCTGATATTCCAGTTTACTTAATTCCAGCCTTTGTTTCCCATTTCCATAATTGTTTGTTGGGAAGCGATATTAATTCAAGCCCAGAATGCATAATCGATGAGACTTTAAAGGGTTTCTACAATGCGACTGAATTAGAATTTACTAAATTGGACAGTAACAAAGTTATTTCATTAGTTGCGAATGAAGTTTTGATTCGTTTCAGATATGAATTACCAACCAATTGGATTTCGACCTTAATCAAACCACTTCAATTATTTAGAGAAATTGCAATTAAATATGGTATTCAATGGAAATCCCAAGAATATGCGTTCACCAAAGAAGAATTTGAAAAGGTTAAAGATAAGTTAGCTGTAGAGACACAAGTCTTCGAAGCTAAAACTTCTAAGCATAAGAAAAATAAGAAACAACAATCTAAGCTTACAACAAAATCTGTTGACCGTACTACGATTTTCGTTACAGATGATATTATTAATTTTGTACCAATCGTGAAGGATTCGACCTATAAATCAAGTCTCGTTGATGAAATATTTGAAACTGCTAGAGCACAAATTTTCAAAGGTGAAAATGAAACCGGAATCAACTTATTGAATAACTTGTTGTCTGTTTACGAACAAATTTACGGCAGAGTTCATCCAGAAACAAGCAAATTCTATGGGTTATTATCTCAATATTATGCAGAATTGGGTTTAAAGAGTGAAGCTTGTAATATTGCCCGTAAGGCTTGTATTTTAGCTGAAAGAACTACTGGTTTTGACTCCTATGAAAGTATTACTGCTTACATCAATTCAGCATTCTTCGAAAGTACAAATGATGACTACATAAATGCCTTGAACTTGTATAATAAGGCTATAAATGACTGGACCCTTGTTTATGGTGATGGTCATCCATCCTCTGTCAACACGTATGCTAACTTGGCTGAACTTTTGTCAGAACATAAGTTATACCAGCAAGCTAATAAATTATTTGAAAAGGCTATTTCCATTTCGACTAAATTAAATGGAGAGGAATCTCAAATCTGTGGTATGCTTAGATACAGATACGGTGGTACTTTATTAGGAGGTGGTGATTTTAAATCTGCTTTAGATCAGTTTAAGTCAGCCAATGATATCTTCACTAAATTCATTGGTCCTGATGACCAACTTTCAAAGAAATCTTTAAGTTTTGTCACCAATATATCTACTTATTTGGCTTACAATGAGCATCAAAAGTCGGAACAAAAGAAAGCTCTTGCTCAACAGGCAAGCGCATCTAATGGAAAAATCAAAGCAAAATCTGCTGTTGAACAACAATTGAAGAGCAGTAAGAAGGGAAAGAAAAATGATGCAACTCAACCTAATCCTGAAATAGCTTCGAAATCTGTTGATGATATCTTGCAATATATTGAAGGAAAGAACCCTAAAAAGCAATTAAAGAAAAAAACAAGTAATAAAAAATCCAAAAAATGAATAGGTTAATTGCTTTATTTGTAAATAGTTTATATACATAACTTTATATATACATATATTCCATCGTCAGTCGTCTATTTATTGTGTTCATGGGAGTGTTCCGTAGAACGATCCTGAGAGATCTTCTGTTGTTCGGAATCTTTAAATAAAATAAAAATATTTCTGACAAATTCATAGTCTGCTTTAATGGCTGTCACCAAGTTCGATTCTATTTGATTGAGCTCTTTAAGGCGAAACTCTTTTGATGTTGAAAGGGTCATATAAACATTAGTAATTGCTCCAGAGTTTAAGACTGACAATTTTTCGATCTTGAATTCATTGTTAGCAACATCTTTAATTTCGTCTGTTACGATATCGTGAACCTTAGAGAATACTTCACTCTCAGCATTCTCTCCCTTATCAATCAATTCAACGATAGAAGTTTTGAAACTATCCCAGCCTGCTTTGATAATCAACACTGAAACACATAAACCACCAATTGAATCTAACCATGCAACATTAAATATATTACCACCAGCTACAGTCAATAATGCGACTACCGCAGTCAAAGAATCAACTCTATGATGCCAAGCATTGGCAACAAGGACCTTAGAATTGGTTTCAACAGCAATTTGCATGGTCTTACGATAAAGCATCTCTTTAACAATAATAGAACCACCAGCTAACCAAGCAGCATTGATGTTAGGGATCGGTCTAGAAGTAGCCACTATAGATGAATCTGGTGCTCCATCGCTCACATGGCTATGACTATGACCACCGACTTCACCACCTCCCAATCCAGCATGCGAATGAGAATGGCCAATTTGGATCATGGAGACATATTCAAACATGTAAGCTGGCAATGCAAATTCAAAAACTTGTAGCAATGAAGACCAGCCCACTGAAACACCCGCAAATAATAGAACTCCACTAACTAACACTGAACCGATAGTTTCAATTTTACCATATCCCAAGGGGTAATGAGTAGGCGACCCAACCTTCTGGGCTACATTGACTGTGGCCAACGTCAAAAAATCAGCAAACATATCAGAAATCGAATGAATAGCATCTGCAATTAACGACTGGGAGTGAAAATAAACACCACCAATCCCTTTAGATACAGCCATTGCTACATTCACCAATAACCCAATCCATGTGATACGAACCGCCGGATTATGCTTAATTGTATCTGTATTTACTGAAAGGAACTCATTCGGTTGATGACGTGAATGGGAATGTGAATGTCCAAGCAAGCTGTGCTCATGGCTATGTTCATCACCGTGTTTATGTTTAGATTCTCCATCTATTGTACCATGTGAATGGCTTGGTGCATCTGAATCCCGCTTCGTAGACATATTTCTTCTAGCTAGATACTGTTGATAAGAAATAGTTATCTGAGGTTCTCTTATTATATATGCTGTTGAAAAATTTCTCAAACTTAACCCAGAACCAGCTGAAAATGCACAATTATCATACCGCAAATTCAAGGTGATCAAAGAAGGCTTCAGTCTACTAATTAGACCTATCTTTAACATCTTAATTCGACACTGGAAATAATTAATTGAAGAACGATTCAAAATGATATGTTTTAGCCAATAATTGCCCGTTCTCAGAATTAATACTTCGAGGTCGGAGTCTCATGGATAAGATTAGTGTACAAATAACAACGCAATTACAAAAATTATGGTATTAACAGAATATTTCCTATATATGTGACGGTATGCTACTAGCAAAGAGTTTTTCAACTGTTTCTGTGGAAGTGGTTTCAGCAGGCTTAGATATTTGTTCGCCAACAGCTTCTTGTTGGCCATTTTCGTTTTCCAGGCTACCAGTCAATTCTCCCCGTAAAAGTTGTAGTTGTTTCGTTAATGTACTCTTCTCTTGACTTTTGAATAGACTGGACTTAAGTTGGGGGGTTGGCTTGTGTATATGCATAAAATTACAGTGATCACCTCTATTACACGTAGAACTTTCATATGCCCTACAATTGGCATCGTGGAAACTCTCTACTGGTGATAACTCACAGTGCACAGGACGTCCGCCAAACCACTCTTGATTTAGAAGCATTACAGCATTGTAGGCCGAATCTTCATTGGCAAATTTCACGTATACATTTCCGTTCAAATGATTATTATCGTTTTCACACACCACCATCGAACAGACCTCACCAAATAATGCAAACTTAAGAAATATATCTTTATAGAAGTGATCAAAGTATTCCTGGACTTGTTTTGGGTTTAGTTCTTCGCCATCATTCTTATTAAGCTTTGGGTTTTGATATAAATTTGGAAGCAAGATTGTATCTGAAGATGACGGTTTAACATGTTTTCTTGAACATTTCTCTCCATGTCTACATGCACCTATCTTGGTGTAGAAGGTACATATTATTCTATCTTCTCTGTAACTCATGTTTCGTACTATTATTCAATTTATTTATGTAGAAATCAATTTCTTGATTTCTATGAAACTTGCGAAGAGATAAAATCGTTTTGAGGTTTGCTTATTTGCAGACTAAGTCAATCTAACATATTCATTTATTCCACATATATAAGTAACGTATATAGTTATATAACGATGAACATCTCGCCTGTCGATGCTAGAACTATATATATATATATTAGCTTAGATACTTGAGGCAAAAATCATAAATTCAATAAGGAACGAAATTTCTCATTGTATCTGCCACCCTTTACTTCATGGGACTTGCAAATCCTTTGGATTTCAGCTAAATCGTCATCAGTCAAGTCAACGATTTCACCAAAATTCTTATTGATTCTTTCCTTAGTAGACCCACTTGGAATTGGCAAAATCTTGGTTACTTGTTTAATGCCTTCGAAATTTGACATTTTGGAAATCTTCAAAATCCAAGAGAGAGACAAGGATTCTAAGGATGTATTCTTCTTAGTATGTGCAAATTTATGCAACTCTTTTACTAAGATCATGTTATGTTCGAAGTTTTCAGGACTGAATTTGTCCATGTGCTTTCTGATATCGTCATCGTGTAACAGGGATAAGAAGGTATCGGCATTATCCACTGCATAATCAGTAAGGAATCCCTTCAATATAGGAGAATAAGCTATGAGTGGAATGTTACGTTTCGAGCATTCTTCCAATATACCATTACTTACTATGTCTTGACACAACAATGAAAATTCAACTTCGACACAAGAAATAGGAAACTCGTCGGACGCCTTTGCAATAGACTGAGCTCCAACTTCTGAAAGAGAGATTCCATCGATTTTTCCTTGTTTCACATAATCAGCAATATATGATACTGTTTCTGCAATTGGCACCCTTTGATCAACCCTAGCTGCTTCAAAGATAAGAGTTGGTCTTAAGGCCTTATCTTGAGGAAAATAAGAAATGATATTTTCAATTGATTTGGAAATACCTTCTTTCGATCCATCAGGTACAAAATTCGCTTGTAGACCACCTTTAATAGAAATAACTAATTCCGAATTTAATTTTGGATCGTTGGATTCCAAAAACTGTTTGATCAACTTCAAATTAAGCTCTTTATCTTCCATACCGTAGAATTCTCCCGCATTGAGTAGCTTAGTACCAATATCATTGGTTGTTACGTATTTGATCGTTTCGATCGACTGCTCGAATGGTGGTGGATTTGGTGTCCACGTAAGACTCATTGTACCATATCCAAATTTATCTTCAAGTCTAACAGTTTGATAGTTTGTGCTTACCATTGTTATTTTCTAATTTATTAATATTCTATCTCTAAGTTATTCCAGTAGATGTTACCCTTATCCTTTTATACTTTATCGATTTCTACCTATTGATTGCAAGAGATTTTAAATCCGCAATACGGCCGAATAAATTTCAGGCACTACAACCGTTACACTATCAACGAACATTAGTAAGCTCATTATTGACGTTGACGAATAGTTGAGCTATGTCATCTAATAACCGTATATGTAGCTTGTTTTAATTGCTAGAGAGGGGGCATTAGGCATACTTTCGTAAAGACCTGTCAAAAAGGTTAATGGAATTGCTACTTTTTTCAAGTGAGAACTCAATGTATACAATTCAATTAATAACAGCCTAAATTACAGATTTGCATGCAAATTATATATTTATAAGATAGATATTACAACTACAGTGGTTCTATAATATTAAGCATCAAAAACAGAAAACTTGGTCCTCTGTAGCTGATTTCATTACACCCTTTTCCCAACCCAATTCGGCTGAAATGTCAATCAAAGACCTTTTCATTTCTGGAGGGCCACAAATGAATAACTTATTTTGGGCATCTGGAGATGGCATATGTTTTTGGACCATTTCTTTTGTCACAAAACCAGTGCTGCCTTCCCACACAGTTGGAGCTTGAGTCAAAGTGTAATGAACATCGAAATTAGGATATCTCTTAGCAATTTCATCGATTTCGCTCTTCAATAAGATATCGTTATGAGTCTCGTTGGCAAAAATCAAGGAAATCTTGGTCTCATCTTCGGGATTAGTTATAATTTCGGTAATAACCTGCAAGATCGGAGTGATACCCGAACCACCAGCAATTAATCCAATCTCCTTGGCCATATTGGTCTTGTACTCTAATCTACCTACTGGTCCTCTAAATTTGACAGTTTGTCCTTCTCTAAGCATGGCAAATCTTCTGGAAATCTTACCAGTAGGATAAGACTTGACTAAGATGTCAAAGAACCCAGTATCGAACTGATTGGAGATTGGTGAATAATACCTAATTTCGTCCTTTCCATCGATTTCCATACAACATGCAACATTATGTCCCGGTGGAATATTTAATACCTCATCGTCATTATTCAACTTGAACCTATAAATAGCAGAATTTCTTGAAACAATAGTCTTGTCAATCAACTCAAATTCGTTCCATTTGAGGGTGTCTATTGACAGTCTCTTGGAGTAAGATTCATAAAATTTGACACTGCAAACAACTACTATAATGGCAATAGTGTACGGTAAATACTCAACACCAAAAATTAAAGTACCACCTAGAATTAACAAGATTGGTATGTAAATACCATGCAACGGCTGCTTTAATAATTCTCTTTTATCTTCCATTTTTGAGTAGCTATTAAACAGTTAAACAGTTATCAACTATCAATTATAGCTAGTTTATAATTGAAATATTTCAATTTATGTTCCGGTAGTGCCACATAAATTTTTTTTTTTTTTTTTTTTTTCTCCCGACTTACAAATCATGATAAACAAAACCTGACTTTATTACAGTAAACGATCATAAGATATAGAGAAAAGATATATAAAATAAAATAAGATTAACCATGTAGTAACCGAGATATATAACACTAAAGAGAAAAATTAATTATATAGAGCGAAACGAGGGGGGTATTAGAGAAAAATTCGTTAGAAATAAAATCACAAAATATCAATAGATTAGTATTCTTCTTCTTCTTCAGGATAAGAATCGGTACCTACTTCAATGTAATCTCTTTCTAAAGCAGCCAAATCTTCTCTGGCTTCTGTGAATTCACCTTCTTCCATACCTTCACCAACGTACCAGTGGACGAACGCTCTCTTGGAGTACATCAAGTCGAACTTTCTGTCAATTCTTCTCCAGGCTTCCGCAATGGCGGTAGTGTTAGATAACATACAGACAGCTCTCTTTGCAGAGGCTAATTCTGAACCTGGAATGGCGGTTGGAGGTTGGTAACAGATACCAATCTTGAAACCAGTAGGACACCAGTCAACCATTTGAACAGTCGTCTTAGCCTTGATTTGGGCGACCGAGTTTTGTACATCTCTAGTAACGACATCACCACGGTATAACAAACAGGTAGCCATGTATTTACCGGTTCTTGGGTCGCACTTGACCATTTGATTACCTGGTTCGAAACACGATGAGGTGATTTCCGACACCGAGTTAGATTCGTGGTTAGCTCTATTCTTGGAGAACACTGGAGCGTACGAGACCAATGGGAAATGGATCCTTGGGTATGGGACCAAGTTTGTTTGGAATTCGTTCAAATCAACATTCAAGGAACCGTCAAATCTTAATGAGGCTGTGACCGAGGAAACAACTTGGGCGATTAAGCTGTTCAATGAATCAAAGTTTGGTCTGGCAATATCAAGGTTACGACGACACATATCGTAGATAGCTTCGTTGTCAACCATGAAAGTACAGTCGGCGTGTTCCAAGGTGGTGTGAGTGGTTAAAACAGTATTGTATGGCTCAACCACAGAAGTGGAAACCTGTGGAGCTGGATAGACGGCGAATTCTAACTTGGATTTCTTACCATAATCAATAGATAATTGTTCCAATAATAACGATCCCAAACCAGAACCAGTACCCCCACCTAAAGAATGGGTGAAAAGGAATCCTTGTAAACCATCACATTGGTCAGACATCCTTCTAACTCTATCCAAAATGTCATCTAACATTTCTCTTCCAACTGTATAATGACCTCTGGCATAGTTGTTGGCCGCGTCTTCTTTACCGGCAATCAACTGTTCTGGGTGGAATAAGTCCTTGTAAGCACCCGTACGGACCTCGTCTATCACATTTGGTTCCAAATCAACGTACAATGCACGAGGAACGTACTTACCTGACCCAGTTTCACTGAAAAAGGTCGAAAATCCTTCTTCTCCTCCTTTTGGTCTGCTGTCTAATGAATCTTCTAAGTACCCATCCGGTCTAATTCCGTGTTCCTTGGAGTATAATTCCCAACAAGCATTACCAATCTGACAACCGGCTTGCCCAACTACACAGGTGTTAGTAATATGTCCATTTATGCCACTCAGATCCTATTTTCTTCAAATCCATCGTCAAACTCGACGTGTATCACGTCAGATCAATTCCTTAATTTTTAGTTTATAAACCTTCAACATACCATTAATACTAATAACTTCTCTCATAATATGTCTTTATCTATCTGCAATGTGTCTTAGATACGTCCTTGACTACTTTGTAAAGATTTATCTACTTGTAATTACTTAAACGTCTTCCTGTTTGTTTACCGCTTAGGAATCAATTTCTCGCTGTTTTAACCAAAAAGTTCGATTTCAAAACAAACAATCGTAGACTTCCCAAAATGGAAGTAGGTGAAAAATGTTTTCTACATCGCATTTTGACCATCCCAATTTGTGTAAATGCTGCAATCAATACGCTATAATTGTACATTCCTATATACTAAGAACAAAAGCCAAAGAAGGCTAAACAAAGTAAGATAGCCAACGGAATAAAAATTGAAAGCTACCTAGAAAAGAGAGTTCTTTACTTTTGACCATATGGACTCTTCTTCCTTTGGCTTTAAGCCTATCATTTCTTGGAAACCGTTCGAGGTGTCTTTCAACACATCGACTATGGATTTATCCCACTTTGTGTCGGAACCAAAAAAGATGTCAGATTGTTCATTAGCTAGTTTGACAAGCTGTTGACGAGTTAAGCTAGATAAAAGGTTGAAATTGTAGCCAAAGGATTGTAAGTAAGATCTCAAGTCCGCGTTGGAGTAGGAGACTAAAAGGTATTCCCAGCCGCTTTTGGCCGCATTTTCAACCTTTGGCATAGTTTCGGCGTAGGTACTCTGGATGGCTTCGTTTGCACTGCCGGCGTATTGCTTTGCGGTGTCGTAAGCACCCTTAGCGGTGTTGTCGACTATAGGCTTGTATTCCGCATAGGCGGCACTAGCGGCGTCAGATGCAGCTTGATATGCGTCTTGAAGTTTTCCTTCGTATTCATCAAAGTTCTTGCCCACTGCCTCGTTTATGGCATCAGCATATTCCTTTGCTTTCTCCGCAGCCTCGACGGCCTTTGGTCTGTACTGGTCGTAGCCCTTTTCGAGGGCTTCGTTAGCAGAATCGGCGTAATCCTTGGCTGATCCGTAAATGGTATTCATAGCATCCTCAGCTGCTGGCTTGTACTCACCGTAGTTCTTTACTATGGCATCATTCGCAGACGCAAGGTAGTCTTGTGCAACTCTGTAGGCGTCTTTGGCAGCCTGTTCAGCTATTGGTTTCTTTTCCTTGATGCTTTGCTCGACAAATTCATTAACGCTCTTCAAATATTCTTGAGGATCATTGGTAACCTCAGTTAATTTAGCTTTGCCTGATTTGAGCTGTTCAGTTAAAGAATTACTTAAAGAATTTGCAAATTCGGAAGCAGCGATTCCTGCGTTTTTCACCTGTTCTTCTACAACTGGTTTATTGTCAGCGTACTTACTAGAAGCATCATCAACAAATCGGTTGGCATATTCATATGATGCATCCTTAGCCTGAGATAAGGCATCATCTAACGAAAACTTGGATTCGGAGTACTTCTCACCGAGGGTTTTTGCAGCCTGCTTATAGTATTCGGCACCAATATAATAGGCGGCTAGCATAGTTTTGTCAGCAACCGAAGAATCAAGAGCTTCCTTAGCTTTTCCTCCACTTTCTTTAACGTTCTCATTGATCTTATCGAAAGATTCCTTAAATGATTTCTTATAATCATCTAAATCTGGCTTATACAAATTTGCCAGGAAATCAAACGTATCACTAGGAGCTAATGAATGTTGCAGGACATAGTTACTAATGCCATCAATCAAATCTTCTCTAGTACCCTTAACATTCTCGCCCTTGTTTTCTAACCACTCCCTAATTCTATCGGTGGACCAATTCTCAACTAACCATGATGCTGGGTTGGAATTTTGTTTATAGGCTAACTTGACATTCTTACTTCTCTTCACTAAATCGACCAATTGATGTTTGGATGCAAATTGTGAAAATTTAACGTCTCTGGATCTTAAGAACTCCTTCAAGCGATCCTTTGACCATTTCTCGACCCCAATTAAAAATGTGTCATTGATGACATTATCAAAGGTCTTCTTTTTGTCAGCTCCTTTTGAAAGATATGGGTCAGCTGTCTTTTTGGCCTTCTCACTCCATCTCTTGATGTCGGAGACTAAATAATTCTGATGAGACTTGGCAATCTTCTTCAATTTGTCCACATCCAATTCATCAACATAAACATCGGGCTTGGTGTTAATGAAGCCGTGGTAGTATAACCATTCCCTCAATTGGCCGTATGACCATGTATCAAAAAACTCGTCTTTAATTTCACCTGCCTTATCAAAAATATTTGCTTGCGCTAAATCAAGCGACTCCAACAAGGAATCCTTGTTGTCAATATTCGATAACGATGCAATATAATTATTGTGCTTAACCTTGCTCAATAAGCTCTCTCTGTCGCCCTTGGAGTCGAATTCTAATTCGTGGTCTCGTAACCATTGTTTTAAGCGATCAACGCTCCATCCCTGATAAATCCAGTCGCCAGGGTAGTATCCTGAAACATCGTGTCCCTCTGCAATATTGTCGTATTCCTTCTGCGCCAAATCAATTAAATCTTGCTTGCTATAATTCTTGTCAAACTTGATCTTATTATTGGTCAAGAAGTCCTTAAGGCCTTCGGTCGACCACGATTCGAAAATCCAATTCTTTACCAGTCTGGCATGTTCAGCATTGGACTCAAACAAGTAATTCCAATTGATATGTGCTGGGAAAATATTGGTCAATTCATCCTTCGGATTAGTTGCTAATATATGTTGCTGCGAATCGTCCTTAATAGTATCCCGGTGGATGTTTTTCAAATTTTCAAATTCCTCTTCCGCCTTCCTGCTTAACTCTTGGAACGACTCTTTCTCGCTGAAATCTATTTGACGATCCTTTAAAAAGTGTTTAACGTCTTTCTCTTTCCATGTCGATAATCCATCAGTTGCAGCCACTAAATTGCCCGCTAATAGACCTATCAATGCGAAATTAAATACCTTCATCACTTATAATTGAGAATATTTCAATTTTCCAATATGTCTTAATTGTTTGGGAATAAGAAATCTATGTTTACTTACTTATTTATAAAAGGAAGAATGGTCAGGTATATATTGATGGTTAATAGCAAGCAATTAGACTGGAATTTGGAACAATTATTAGTACCGGTCACGTGTGGAAATTTGTGAAATATGCCATGTTCCTAAATGAAAGCAATTAACTATTGAAAAGGAGTTATTTTGTGGTTCAAATGTAAGGGACTGGCTTGGGAGTCAGTCAGTTGCTACGAAAATTTTTTGCAATTTTCAGGGCTTTGCAAATGGCGCAATGCACGTATATGCCAAATAGCAAAATATGATGTTAGTAGAAAGCGATATGATCCGATAGTATTAGGAATTTTACAATTGGTGATACCGTATTCGAATTGTAGTAGACAGAGCATTGTCCCTTAAAATTTCTTGATGAAATCTTTGAGGTGGCAGGTTCTTATTCTGAATTTGACCGGTCATTAGGTGTTTGAATCGAGCAATTAAAAATGTCAATATGGCCGTGTAATTGAATGCATTGTCCATACAAACAGGGGTACTGTATTATACAGATCTCAGATCTGGGTTTTAATTAGGCCATGTTATGTAAAATCTGCAGATCTAAAAATTTCAAAGATTGATTTTTCAAAGTTTTGGAAATTATACAAAAAACTTGTAAAATTTGTGTGAACATGTCAATACAGTAAATTGTAGAGACAAGAACATGGTGCCATCATAACAGATGTATTTACTTATTTGTAATTTCCATCGGTCTTTGTTTACATAATGTAAGCCTCGAGAAAACTAATTTTGCAACTATGCGGTGTTATAAGTCTTCTGATCCTGAAATTACGATACAGAGCGCATAGATTGAAAAAAAGCAGCCAGGGAGGGATCACTAGGCGATAAGCTATAATGGTTACACGCCATTATTCATGCACTATCGATGTGGGAGATTACAGTCATAGAAAATTAATTAAGTATTGAATGGAAAGACTATCATCATTAGGCTAAAATAGTAATAAATAGATGGTGTTCCACGCACATCTATATAGAGCGAATAAAGAGAGAATAGATAAATAATAAATAAATCTAAAACAAAATAAAATGATCAACTATACAGTATTATATGAAATTAATCCTTTTGAGTATATTGTCTTCTGTACTTATCATCGATCTCAGTCAAATAATAGGTACCCTTAGCGAGAGTTTCGATACTACCAGATGGCTTGAATGACTTTTGTAAATGAGCCTTTTCTCTTAATTTGATAGCTTCAAGATATTGTTCTGGGGTTCTAGTAACTCTACCTTCAGACAATTTGTGGTCGAAGTCCAAATTCTTGGTAATTTTAGAAATATCACCATTAACAACAACGGACAACATGGTGGAGGCTAAACCAGAACCGTATGAGAAGACACCGATTCTCTTGTTTTGCAATTGTTCGGAACCAACATAGTACAATAATGAGGATAATGAAGCCCATGCGGATGCAGCATACATGTTACCGGTGTTAGTTGGAACATTCAAACTTGGTTGAACTCTGGTCTTGGTTTGTTCCTTGGCTAATCCAACGAAGACTTTTTCCAAGTTCTTGTCAACCAAAGATTGGTCGTAAGTCAAGTCATCGATTGATTTCTTGGTTTCTTCATCAATCAAATCCTTAAACTTAGATGGGTCCGCTTTGTAGTCATTGTACAATAATCTGGCGTAAGACTTGGTGACCAACTTACAGGTTGGGACGTGGAACGCGTTATAGTCAAAGTGGTCGAAAACACCAACAGTCTTATTGGCATCCTTGGTAACCTTCTTGGAGTAGTTCTTGTAACAGTGGTCAACAGCCTTGACATAACATGCTAACGAAAAGTGTCCGTCGACTATAGGGTATTCAGAAGTGAAATCTGGCTTGTAGAAATCATACGCGTGTTCCATAAATGAACCCCTGGTGGATTCAAACACAATTGGTGCATCTGGCCCAATCAACAACGCAACGGCACCAGCACCCCCGGTAGGTCTGGCTGCCCCCTTCGAATAGACGGCAATGTCACCACAGACAACAATACCATCTCTTCCATCCCACGAAGATGACTCGATCCAGTTGACTGTATTAATCACAGCAGATGTCCCCCCATAGCACGCGTTGATAGTGTCAATCCCTTCAATATCGTTGTTTTCTTCGAATAATTGCATCAACACTGACTTCACCGACTTCGACTTGTCCAACAACGTCTCGGTACCAACTTCCAATCTACCAACTTTGTTGGTGTCAACTCCGAAGTTTTTGATCAAATTAGACAAGACTGTCAATGACAAAGAGTAAATATCTTCTCTGTCGTTGACATATGACATATTGGTTTGTCCTAACCCAATTGTATATTTTCCAGCAGCAATTCCATCGAATTTTTCTAATTCTGATTGGTTAACACATTGTGAAGGAACATAAACTTCAATCCCTTTGATACCTACGTTTTGTGGTCTAGTCATATTGCTTCTTTACTACTATTTCTTGTATTATTTGGAAAAATGTTCTTTATCTTAACTTATTCTTTTAGCCGCCATATGAAATGTGTCTGGTTTTCTGTGAAAAATTGAAAATTTAAACGATTTAAACGACGCGATCTATGTGCAGTACGACGTGTTTTTTTCACGCGACATTCGATGATTAATGGGACATAATGATGGACCTATTGATGGTTTTACGGACATTGGAGACGTAATACGAGTGTATTCTGGATTTAGATCGAAGCATAATGAGGAGTGATATTCCAGAAACATTACGGAAATTTGTGAGCACGAAAACTGTGCACCAGACATGGGCAAAGACATTTTTTTGCAAGCCCCAGGCTATTTTTCAACCACGGACTGTGGATGAAATCAGGGAATTAGTGGAACAGGCAAGGATAAATGGGAAAACGATCATGCCAGTGGGATCAGGCCATTCTCCCAGTGATATGACGATGACCAAGGAGTGGTTATGCAATTTGGATAGGTTCAACCAGGTGTTGAAGAAGGAGGAGTTCACTGGTCCGACCAAAAATGGAGAAGGTGAGGAGGTGAAGTTTGTGGACTTGACGGTACAAGCAGGGTGCCGTATATACGAGTTGAACCGGTACTTGAAGGAGCATGAGTTGGCTATCCAGAATTTGGGATCCATCAGCGACCAGTCTATGGCGGGGGTGATTTCGACGGGAACGCACGGATCGACCCAGTACCATGGGTTGGTGAGTCAGCAGGTGGTGTCGATTGAGATCATGAATTCGGCTGGGAAGTTGATAACATGTTCGTCGATGGAGAACACTCAGTTGTTTAAGGCGGCCATGCTTTCATTGGGTAAGATTGGGATTATCACGCATGTTACGCTCAGAACGATTCCAAAGTACACCATAAAGTCCAAGCAAGAAATCATCAAGTTCGATACCCTTTTGAAAAATTGGGACACTGTGTGGTTGGACTCGGAGTTTATCAGGGTGTGGTGGTTCCCATACTCGGGCAATTGTGTTTGTTGGAGGGCTTCGAAGTCGTCCGAGCCATTATCGGCACCAAGAGATTCATGGTATGGCACCTGGTTTGGAAGGACGTTCTACGAGTCGTTGTTGTGGATCTCGGTTCACATATGTCCTCGTTTGACTCCACTCATTGAGAAATTTGTGTTCAAGAATCAATACGGCGACGTGGAAACTCTTGGTTATGGCGATGTTGCAGTTCAAAATTCAGTTGAAGGGTTAAATATGGATTGCTTGTTCTCGCAATTTGTCAATGAGTGGTCTGCGCCTTTGAACCTGGGCCAGGAAGTCTTGATTAAATTGAATGATGTGATTCAAAGTGCCCGTGAGCAAAACAGATTCTACGTTCACGCTCCAATCGAAGTTAGATGCTCTAATCTTACGTATCCAGAGAAACCATTTGTGGATGACAACGATGAGCCTTCATTGTATCCAAATAAAAAGTGGTTAGCCAAAAGAGACAGACTCAGTCCTGGTCCTATTCCAGGTAACAATTTGCGTCCTTACCTTGACAATTCTTCAAATTTGAGATATGATGGCGATGACGCAAGTGTGACAAATGATCAATTGACTTTGTTTATTAACGCTACAATGTATAGACCTTTCCACACCAATGTTGTTTCCCAAGAGTGGTATCAATTGTTTGAAGATATAATGACGCATGCTAGTGGTAGACCACATTGGGCCAAGAATTTCATCGGTGTAAATGGTGCACATAGAACTGATGAAGATTTGCAGAAACAGCTCGAATTTGGCGGTAAAGCTTCGTACAGTATGAAGGGCTTCAATCCAATATTGAAAGATTGGTTTGGGGAAAACTTGGTTGAATATAATAAAGTTAGAAAGTCGATGGACCCGGATAACGTCTTTTTAAGTGGTAGAGACTGGGCTGTGAGAAATGGTATTTTAATAGATGTTTGATTATGCTTTTTTTTTGCAACTTTTATTTATAACTTCATCTATTATATATGAATTAATGATTACTGATATACATACGCTATTTGAATGGAGCTTTTAACGGATCAATAACTGTACCTTGCTTAGTGATGATTCTAGGCATAGTCAATTTTTGATGGGTCTCTCTAGAAGTCCATTCTTGACCCACAGGCATTCTCAAAGCTCTTTCATATTGTTCTCTAGACTCGTAAGGGAATGGAACTCCTGATGATTGGTATTTCAAGTTCTTCTTGTTGACCTTTTCGTTAATGATAACGTCCTTTAAATTCTTATCCTTTCTCTTATCTTTTTGAACAACACCGTCAATTTTACGCACTATCTTCTTCTTAGGTTTTTTCTTCCCTCCAGCCCAATCACCCCATCCTGGTAATGTTACATCTTCTTCTTTATCACCTTCATCTTTAATAACCTGTCTTTTCTCTTTCTCGAATTCCCGTACAACGTCGTCCCCCGCGAATGCCTGTTTAATTAAGTTCTTTTGTTTGAACATAACTCCATCGTCCTTAACTTCATCATCTGAATTCTCATTATCACTATCGTGGATATCTTTTGCCTTCAAAGTTTCATGCATATCAATTATAGTGTCTTCATCATCTCTTTGTGAAGCACTTCTCTTTTTATTTTTAGAAATCTTTTGAGCCGATTTTGATAATTTAGATGAAGTCTTATCAACCTTGTGAATCTTTCGAGACTTCTGCATCGCTTCTTCAGAATCATTACCTGCTAACCAAGGATTGACATCCTCAGCTTCATCTGATGCTTTCAGCTTGTTTTCTTTTTCAACATCCTTAGATAAATTATTCGGTTTTTTATTAGAAATAGAATTATCCACCACTTTAAATTTCTCACTTAATCTATTCTCTAAATTGTTAGATTCATCATCTCTAAGTTCATTTAAGGTTTTTTGATTGACTTCATTAATATCGGATTTCATGGATGATGCATTTGGAGTGTAGACTCTTCTACCTTGATTCTTTGCAACATTAATAGACGTCGCATCTTCTTGAAATTCATCTAAGTCACCACCATTTTCTAATTTCTTTAACAATTCTAATTCTTTCAAATTTTCTTGTTTGTGACGTTTGTCGGCAGATTTCATGAAGTCCATTGCCAATACACCCTTACCTAACTTATTTCTATTTATATCATCAGTTTCATTGGTTTCATCATCCTTGGCATATTCATCTTCAATATCAGAAACGTCCTGGTCACTTTGATCACCATCTTCATAACCTAATTGCTTAGATCTTAATTTTTCACCTTGTCTTAACATTTCTTCTAAGTCATCTCTATTAGATGCGTCTTTTGATAATCCACTCTTAATCATTGATTTAGCCCATTTAGATTGAGTTTTATGCTTCAATAACATTCTTTCTTTGGCTCTCTTCATATCATGATCTTCATTATCAGATTCCATATCAGACCCCTCAACCATTTCTTGAGTTCTTAATCTTTCCTTCTTTTTGATTTTATGATATGTCTTGGATTTTATCTTTTTAATACGCTTGGCCCTCTTTTCATCACGGAACATTAATTCTCTCATTAACCTCAACTCATTAGTTCTCTTTTTCAACTCTTCTGAAGATAATTTCGCTGCCGCAATCTCTTCGAACGTGGCTTCCTTCTTATCGTCAGTTAATGCAGAGTCTTTAAGAATGCCTTGAATCTTCTTCTCCAATTCTGTGCTAGGCTCATTCGAGGATCTGAATGTGGTAGCGGTATCATTATGCTTGACCTCTGGGTTCAAAGGAAAATTTAATACTTCGGCCTGCCTGTTCTGTTGGACGGTATCTTCCCATTTACTGATATCTTCATTGGTAATCTCATACGCGATTTGTCTTTCATTTCTTTCTTGTATACGCTTTGGAAGTGGAGTGGCTAATGCCTTTTGTTTGCTATTATCTTCACCATCGATTAAAATGGCATCCTTCGATACAGATGGATCAACCGCTGATATCATATCCTGTAACGACAATGTCACACCCTTTGTTGGCAAATTGAATTCATTTTCATCAGTAGCTTCAGCAATCAATCTTTTTCTTTCTTTGGCTGGTTTCTTTAATTGCGATTGTAATTGAGATACAGTGTTTGCTAAATCAATCTCGTCGTCATTCTCATTTTCAGATGCAGACTTAAAGATATCTTCTTCATCGTCACTTTCTTCGTCACTTTCTTCCTCACTGTCTTCTTCTGAAGATTCAGATTCCCATGCATCATCCAATACAAGATCATTCTTATCATTAGACTTCTGAAGGCTCTTTGCATCTTTTTCATCCATATCCCATGCTTGTGATAAGGTAACCAATTGGCTTTCGTCTATACTCGCATACCCTTCATCCTCATCCTCATCTTCACTTTCACTGTCTCTATATTCGCCTCTCTTTCTTTTCTTTTCATTCAACTTCCTTTTCTTTTCTTTGTCTCTAATGGTCTGGGAAAATTTTGAAGTTAAAACATCATAATCGTCATCAGACCCTAATGCTTCATCCGAGTCTAATTCTTCGTCACTGAGTCCTTCATCATCTTTACTCTTATTAGCCAAAAATTTACTAGCATCCATTATTCCATCGTGGACTTCTAAGTCATCTTCATCACCAGGACGATTGTCCGAATCATCTTCTGATCTATTTTCTGCACGTTCTGCAATTTGAAACGCATCAAGGACCTTTTGGGAACTTCTCTTCCTAGTAGAAGACTTATTCTTACTATTCTTACGTGCCATGATCGTATTATCGCCAATAAGTTCTATAGTTTCTTAGAAGATTCTTTGTCGACTCTTGATGAGCTTCTTGCAGCTGAGATGGTTCTTAAAAAAAAAAAAAAAATTATTGAAGAGCTGCGCACGTGACGATTTATATTCTATGAAGACTATAGACTATATAACTACAACAGTGAATCGTATATCATTGTGTATTAATTAAGGAAGACTATCTAGTGGATTATAATGCATCTAATCTATCGTTAATTTCTTCTGCAGACAATTTTCTGAATCTTGGACCCTCAACGTTAGTACCTTTAAAACCTAACAAGTGTTCTTGGGAATCGCTAACAATTGCGATGTCCAAGTTTTCACCAGTTAATTCACCATCTACAGATTCTTTCAATGCCAACAATGAAACGTGGATAGCATCTTCCAATTCTAAATTTTCATTCCATCTCTTTTCCAAGAATGTTTTAGCGGAAACAGAGGTTTTGCCGATTGCGGTGGCCTTCCATGGGAAATAACTCCCTGAAGGGTCAACCTGATATAACTGGAAAGAATCCGAATGCTTGTCGTAGCCTCCAACTAGCAAGGAAACACCAAATGGCCTGATACCACCGGATTGCGTCGATTCTTGCATTACTTTTGCAATTTCTTGAACCATCACCTTCACAGGCGGATATTCATTATAAATTCTTTTGTAGTTTGTGTGCGCAAGTTTACGGGCCTTATCGACAAGCACCCGGAAGTCTGGGCCCATCCCTGAGTATGACATACCAATATCTGGCGTAATTAATTCCACTTTATTATTGGATTCTGCTTTAAGAAGATTGGAGTTGGCCTTACGTTCTGTGGCAATCACAACCCCATTGGCCGACTTGATACCGATGGTAGTAACACCTTGTTTAACTGCATTTAACGCATATTCAATTTGTACCAATTTACCACTATTATTTGTTAGTATTCCGTCATCTCGAAGATATAATCGACACTGAAAGGTCAATTCGACTACCACACACCATCGTGTGCCCAGTATATCTCTAATTCCCGATCAAAATTACGTACCTTGGTGAAAATGTTGTTAATGAGAATGAATACCTATCAGCCATTGTATGAAAATTTTATACGCCTAAAATTGTTTTTAACTATATTTGCTTGGATTACAATACAATAAATCTCTTCTCTAGTTCAAGATGCAATTCAGCCGCTGAAAATAACTGTAAATTATGATTAATAGATATATAAGTAATGCTACTTGATAGAGAATTCGAAATCTTTTGCCTTCGAGTGTTGATACACCAAATGTCGCGATTCGGGATGCACGACATATACAAATGTCGTACGACACAGAATGATTCAAGAAACATTTATTAAGAACTAATATACATTATAAATAGATTATTGACAGGACCAAGCCTAATCTTCATCTTCATCATCAGTATCTGGATATCTTGGAGTACCCTTTGGACTGTTTAACCAGTCAATGTAACGCAATCTTCTTCTTTCAGCTTGGGCTTTCTTTTCGTTTCTAGTCATCTTCTTCTTTCTAGTTCTGACCTTGATATTAGCCGGAGAGTCATCGTCATCAGCTCTCTTCTTAACAGGAGTTGGAGCAGGAGAAGGAGAGGCGGAATCGCCGTCTTCGAATCTCTTGTTGTCAACGGCAGTAGTACCCTTTTGGACAACTTCACCATTTTCAACGTGCCATTGTTCTGGACACAAGGCACCAACGAATTCATTATTATGCGAGATCATAACAACACCACCAGCCCAATCTCTAATAGCAATAGCCAAACCTCCCAAAGAGTCACGATCCAAATAATTGGTAGGTTCATCTAAGACTAACAAGTGGGGATTATTCCACATGGCACCAGCAATGACAACCTTGACTAATTGACCACCAGATAAGGATCCCATAGGGGTGTGATCGGCAATATCACCGTCTAAACCAACCCCTTCAAAATGCTTTCTGATAACTGTAGGAGTCAATTCACGGTAACCCAAACCTTCTCTAGATGCTTCGTGATCATCGAATTTTTGGAGTAACTTATTGAAACCATGTTCAAGCAAGACTTCCTTTGGAACCCAAGAGTTATACTTTGGTAACCACCATTTCCATTTGATTTCATATTGGTAGGACTTCTTCAACTTTTGTCTACCAACAACGGCTTCAATAGCTCTTGCTCCTCTACCATCTTGAATGTCAATTTCTTTTGCCATTTGTTCTTTTTCGTCTTCAGAGATTTTACGCGATTCCTTCAATAAAACTTCACGGTCATCACCAAATCTATATCTCCATTGCAAGTATTGGTTTGCAGTCTTTTCTTTGTGTTGTTCAACATGTTGTAAAGCATGTTGGGCAATATAACCAATTCTTAAATTAGGATGCTTTTCAACCTTACCTTGGTTAGGGTTTAATTCGGCAGTTAACAATTTAATCAAAGTAGACTTACCAGCACCATTTGGACCTAAAATAGCCACACGGGAGGATAATGACAAAGAACATGAGACGTTTTCCAAAGATGGTTTAGCTGCACCTGGATAAGTAAACGTAACATTAGACATACGAGCAACAGCACGCGTGTTAGATTTAACACCTGTTAAAATACCTGGTGGTGGGAATGCCATCTTGACATTTGAATCGGACAAAGTATAGTATGATTTTCCTTCTGGCTTAACCTTCACGAATTCTGATAAATTACCCTTGTAATAAGCTAACTTCTTATTTTCATAGTGGATAATATCGGTACAGACCTTATCTAAGAAACCGGAATCATGCGAAACAATCAAAGATGTGATATTAGTGTTCTCAATTAAATAGTCTTCAAGCCATTTAACATTGGCAACATCCAAGTGATTTGTAGGTTCATCTAATAATAAGACATCAGCCTTCATTAACATTGCCCTGGCTAATTCTAATTTCATCTTCCAACCACCCGATAAAGAACCGACTTGTTGGTCCAATCTTTCTTGAGGAAACCCAACAGCCAACAAAGCCTTAGAAATGTCTTCACGGCCAACACCTTCTAATTCTGGGTCGGAAGCGATGAAACCAACCAAATCCATATCAGCTTCTGAACCTTGTAATTTATGTTCAACAAAACAAGTTTTTAATTGATCTGGAGTTGGGAAACCTTCTAATTGACCTTTAGAGATGGCTCTCATCAAAGTAGACTTACCGGCACCATTTCTACCACATAAACCATATCTGTGTCCTTTGATTAAACGCAAGTTAGTTTTATTCAACAACATACGAGAACCGTATGCTAAGGAAAAGTCAGCATTGACAATTTCGATAGCACCTTCCTCATCATCATATACCCTGGTGGAAACAGCAGTGAATAAATCTCTTAAATTAGCGAGAACCTTGTTAACATACTTTTCTTTTAATTCATTATCGGAATCAGCGATAGCCATGTTTAAGTAATCAGTAAGACGTTTCCAATCGTTAACATTAGCGTCAGCTTGTACAATAAATGCTAAATAATTGGAAATAATTTCGTCAGAATCGACATGCAAAGTTTGTGCAACAGATTTCAATTCATCATCCATATTTTCTGTGTAGAATTCTCTTGCTTGAGTCAAGTTAATTCTTCCATGGAACATACCATCAGATTGTTCGTCCTTTGCGTCTTGCAAAACGGATAAGGCCTTTCCGGCTAATTCTCTGACTTCTGGTAAAGATGCATTATTAACAACCTTTTGTACCCCTGGTAAAAGAATTGGAATATAGACTTCAATTTCACGCTTGTTGTTAACTAATCTAGTTAAATTTTCAGTAACAGTAACAGTCTGTCTTAATTGATCATTTGAAGTAGACGACATATTTAATGACTTATCCAAAATTGGAACCAAAAGCGATAAAACTGGTTCGGTAACTTCAGCAACGAAGGTAACAGACGATAAATTTTTGATACATTCTGGAACTTTCTTTGGATCAGATAACGTTTCAACGATTAATTCAAACTTGTTCTGTAAATCCAACGAGTCCAAAACCTTGACGAATTTCATCATAACTTTTAAACCATGTTTGGCCAATTCCGGCTTGAAATCTGTTGACAAATCAGTTAAAACAGGAACAGTGTTAACGAACTTCAACTCTAATAAATCCGCTGGAACGTCATCTATCAATTTATCAAAGGTGTCCAATGCTGCCATTTTCGAATTCCACTTAGCTGAAGATGATAAATAATTCAATAATGTATCAATTACTATGGAACCAGCTGCTTCAACTGGGAAAATACCATACAATGAATCAGCTGCAGTTTTAGCAGCCTTAACACAGTTCTTATCTTTATCAGCACACATGTCGTAACAAATGCTGAAAAATTGCAAGAGATATGCTTCGCTTGGTGTTTGTCCACCGAATTTCATAACCAATTGTTGAATAATTATCATGGCAGATTCTCTGACTAAAGGAGAATTTTTAGGCTTGGATAATGATTTAATAATGTCAGTTAACTTCCATTCATTAATAACCGATAAAGATGACTCCGAAACAATATTAGCAATAGCTTCAGCTTCAACCTTAACTTCGGAGATCTTAGAAGCATGTTCAATGTTCCATAAGTTTTCTTGGATTGGAGTGTCACCAACATTCAACTTACTTAATGCAGTATTCAATGAGGTTAAAGATGCAGTAGACGAGTTTGGATTTGGAGTAGCAGATCCACTTCCTGGTAACGAACCATTAGGGGTGCTACCATACGAATCTTGAAACGGAGTACTTCCTCTATTGGAATATACTTTGTTATTAAGGCCTCTGTTGACAGCCTGCCCTTTAGGTTGTTGTTGCTGCTGGGCTTGCTGCTTCAAAAATTCATCAAATGATTGAGGCGCCATTTTGAATATGTATATAGTCTATAGTACCAACAATCTATACTTGAACTTATAATTAAAAGCAAATCTGTATATGGAATTATGGAATTTCGATTAAAATTTTCGAGAAGAGCTGTAAAAAAAAAAAAAATTCTGAGCCGCAGACTCAATACAATAGGAAGAACGATTTCAGTATATTGATACGATAAAATAG
The DNA here is from genome assembly GCA_900006135.1 of Debaryomyces tyrocola. NCBI lineage: Eukaryota > Fungi > Ascomycota > Pichiomycetes > Serinales > Debaryomycetaceae > Debaryomyces > Debaryomyces tyrocola. The sequence continues at coordinate 240,234 of LN874565.1, read as the reverse complement.
ACTAATACTATCTATTATGCAGTAAACGTGTTTAGATCGTAAATAGCCAAATTTTCTATGGAATTATTGGAGACCGTGGCCAAAATAATTTCACCATTGGCATATAACAAAGTATTGGGTAAAGGAGAAATGTTGATATGATGTAATAAGGAGAAATTCAAATCGTAAAATTGAATATGACTTCTGTCTAATTTAGCGATGGCATACTTTTTCTGATCACTGACTAAGATAAGACTAGAATTCTGGGCGAACGAGCCATTGAAATTTGTTTCACTTATTGATGTCCTTTTAACTAAATCATATACTCTTAATTTAAAGATATCCTCCTTAACTTCAACAAATATGGCTAAATGATCATTGAAACATACGTCTTTCGTGATATCTCCATGCTGTTCGTCGATCAAAGTGAAGTATTTTTTCAGGACAAAATTGAATCTGATTAACTGATAGCCTAATTTAAGGATGATCTCATACGGAGAAAGAGAAACATCGGTGCAAGATACCGTTCTCTTGTGGGATTTACCCTTATTAGATTTTGGTGACAATGCCTCTGTTATGGACGTAGTATCGTCGTTTTTGAACCAGTGGACCACCTCAAACATATCAGATTCTTGTAAATTTTGCAACTTAAAGAAAGTTTTGACGTATGATCCAATTTCGGTTTCAGTTATCGAATTCATAGCATCCACCATCAAATTGTAGACTTTGAAAAATGGAGTCGATGCAGGTTTTTGTAAACCAGTTACAACAAGACCAAAGTTTCTAGATTCAGGACTAGACTTATGACTAAATTCAATCAACTTGGATGAATTCAAAGTTGTTGGTGCAAGGTTAAGAATACAAGACTTAGATATTTGTGAATTTTCATTAAGTTTGATATGGTCAACAGTTCCGGACTTATAAATAATCAATAAGTAGATCGTCAGATTACTTTCATCGCGCGAAACACAGTATATATCAATAATATTGGTAGGTTTTTCAACGATGGTATCTGTAAATTCTTTCGAAACAACCAATTTGTTCAATGACGTCGACCACACATTTAGGAAAACCAAATTTTCGTCTGACTTGTGGTCATAATTCAAATAAACTATTGTGTTATTCAAGCAAGTAGTAAACACCTGACAAGATCCATAATTAGGATCATTAGTTGTAATCAACGCGTTCGGTTTTACTGAATACATATCTTCAGTAACCTTATTCGATTCCGAGGGAAATTCTGACTTGGCCGGTGAGTAGCTGGCTGAACTCGAGCTGTTGACAGGATTCTTGGCGAGATTCGACTTGGTTTTTGTCAATTCCAATTTTTCACCATCAGAGTCATCCATGATTACAGTTTCGGCATCACTCTCTTCTGCTTTATAGTTTGACGATGGAAATGCTTCCTTTTCTTCCGAAGGTTGAGTTAAATATTGAATACTTTTCGCATTAATATCTCCTATTTCTGTTATGTTGTTCTGATACACATCGTCTTGAATTTTGTTAGTCGAACCCTGATTTTGGGAATTGAAAGGGATATCATTCAAATACTGTGAAAATATGCTATCCTTATTATATTTGCGACTTCTTCCACTGTAATCTGGAATCTGAGTATTATTATTATCCTTCTCAGAAAAACAAAATGGTTCCGATTTGTCATTCTTTATTAAGTCATTATATTCGTTCAGTTCATCGGCCGGATCATTTAGGTTCAAAGGATTCATATTGTTCGCATGAGGCGTTTTTAACAAATGCAATACTTGTCTCATTGATTTCGTCAATTGTGCTCTTGATTTCTGAATTTCTAACAAATCTATTTCGGGTATGTCAATATCGTCTTCTTTAATAGTATTCTCCTTCTTAGTTTCATTTTCCGATTGACTATTAGGTCCCTCATGTTTCAATTGACTGTGCAAATTCTGATTCTCTTTTTCGAGCACATCTATACGGGACTTCTGTTTTTCAGTTATGTATCTTAATGAATTAAGTTCTCCCTGTAACTGTACAATTTTATATTTCATTTCTGATTTCTCTAAGTTTGTCATGATCTTGAATCTTTCTAGATCTGTAAACTCCGATGTTAAGTAATTGATGACCCCCGGTAACGTATAATTTGCCAATGGCTGCTGTTGCTGCTGTTGCCATTGCGGTAACTTCAGGCTTCCGTTGTTGTTCATATTTACATTATTGGAATTGCTATTCGTATTATTCAGTTGCATCTTAGGATTGTTCATTATTGCTGTAACCAAATCAAGTACGAATTTATATGTTGAGGTGTACAGTTATTATCCTTTGATTTAACTAGATCTATACCCTAGTTAAACAGATTTTATATAAACACGATATATAGTATACACATTATCGAATCAACTAGTACTTGTTGAAACGAATAGCACCATTCCCGTATGACGCGACATTCGATCACACGACATACGACATTCATATATGACATGATTCCCTAGCCTTCAAGATGGGGTCTACAGTGGATATTATACAAGCATGGGATATGGAATATCCACATTAAACATAAATGTATTATATTAAGTGATCATAAAAAGGAAAAAGGTGTACACAAGCTTATTTGTTAGAAATCCAGTCATTTAAGCCATATCTATTTCTAGCAATTTCTACAGCGTAGAATTGGATTCTGACAGCAAATATAGTACCTTCTTGAGAGTATTCGTCGGTGGCCTTCGATCTCAAAAGAGTACCAAAGTTGTAATCTTCGATGTCCTTGAACTTGTCACAAAATGCTCTCCATTTGGCCTTACCACTTGGACTCTTCATGTAAGCCTCTTCGATGACAGCAGCGGCAGATGGCTCTTTAAATTCTGGGAAATCTTCTAATAATTGGTCGTATATACGGTCATCATACTTGGTTAACTTCAATTTGGAACCTGGAATCTTTTCTAACAAACCCCAGTATGTTTCAGCTTGCATTACTGCCTTGACAGCAAATTGCTTTTCAATATCTTCCAAGTTTTCAGCTTCTTCTGCCCTAAATTTACCCATGTCTGCTATATTTTTGATGAACTTATCAACGTATCTACAAAATGCTTCTTAAGTGATGGCGATTAGGTTAAAAAAAATTTATATTTCAGTGGTTCAAGACACGAACAAAAATGACAGATAATCCTGCATATTCTCGAATTCTGCAACCTTCTATACTACTTATTGGGTACTAATGGCTCCAGAATCATTAAGAATCCACATGGCTTCTCGTTGACCACTCATATAGGCACCATGGACACACCCAGAACCATCCAGTATAGTGTGTTCACCTGCAAAACGGATATTCTTGTCTGTCAATCCGCAATCGTGTTCGCCAGATAATTGGGTGATAATATCTAAAGGATCATCCCCTGTCTCAACAGCACTGTAGGAGCCTCTTATATAGGGATTATTGGTCCAATTAGATGTGATAGTGTTAATTGGATTGGAGACTTCATGATCATTTAATTTTAACTTGGACAACATGGGTTTGAAATAGTTCCATGCTTGCTGAGGATGCGACTCCAAATAGTCAGTTAGGGGTGATTGAGTGAGGATACAAAGACTAGCACCCTTGGCCGAGTCTTTATATATAGCAGCACAGTTGACTGCAAAAACTGGAAATTTAAAGCTTTCAGGAGGCAGACTTATAGTTGAGGAGAGCAGACTGTCATCGGTGGAATCGGCTAGTATTTCAAACCTGTCTTCATTGATATCCCACCAGCAATATTCAAATTCGAAAATGACTTTTCCCAATGCCCCAAAGTGAATGCTTTCTAATGCATCGGTTACGTTAGATGGAAGAGGTGGTGTCCAGGTGATCCCATGGGCATGCAACCGGTTCAATGATAAAATACTCTGTGGGACCGTAACTACGAGGTAATTACAGTAGACTGTCGGACCATTGCGCGATTCCACAGCTACTCTCTTGTTGGCCTTCTTATTATTGCGGATGATATTAGTTACGGGATGGTTCCGGAGGATTCTATCCTCTGGGATATCCCGAGACAATTTGTTAATCACGAAATCGTATCCCTTCTTATTGAATAGGTTTCTGCCCTGATGATCCATAATGGAATACTTAGCACTGATTTTGTCCCATGTAATGCCATACCACAACTCGAGGTATCTCAACATGGTGCTGCAATATCTTTTTTGTTCGGCAGTCAATCTGGAAGAATGCTTTTCCATAAACAACTCAACTATTTCGTTCAAAGACATATCCTTTTTGTTCAAATCGTCAAAATAATATAACTCAATAAATTTTTCTAAATCCTCGGCCACTCTATGGAGTTTCATATCGTTGGCATCTAGTGGTCCGTCTTCATCAGATGCGAAGATACTGATATCCTTATCGTCGTAATAACCGTCTTCCATAACATTAAAGCTACCATCCTTAACTGATTCTTCCAAAACGACGTTACTTAACGAATCATGAAACCAAGATGCACCTAAGTCATACGATATACCTAATTTTGAGGACTTCCGGTCGGTGAATATTCTACCACCAAGTCTATCTTGAGCTTCGAGTAAAATCAAGTCTTTAGATGAATATTTTGATCCAGAGTGATTGAGTAGGGTATGAGCAGCCTTAAGACCAGATACACCTCCCCCTATGATACACACCTCAACTTCAATGGATTGGGTCATTTTACGCTAATCTGCTTTTATTTGCGGTTACTACTATATCTTTATGCTCATTTTTCATATTACACTGATATACACACGAGAGCGGACTACTACTTTATTTCATTATACATTGTCTATTTATGTCCACTGGATATCTAACACATTTAATACATTAACAACAATTCCACGACCTGCCAATCTATGGTTCTTTGACATCATATTCAAACCCACTAAAAGATAACTTCTCAAACCAAGAGCCTTAGAAGCTTAAAACATATATTTAGACATCTGGATTCACATCTCACAAGCCTAAAGTCTTTCTTACATGATCTCTGATCTGTCTGTCGTACTCAACTCTATTATCTCTCCATAACTTACACGCATCGATGTTAGCACCGCTTTCTGGATTTGGTTCTGCTAGCATCGACATCACACTCAACAATATTTTCTCTATACTTTGCACCGGTGACCATCTCTCTTCAGGCCGTTCGTATTGGTTTGGATCTTCTCCCGGAGCATGCAATATGGATATACAAACCGTACCATCCGCATAGATATTTGGGTGCAATAATGGCGGGTCAAACGTTAAAGTAGGTGGACTTAATGGGTAATCTTTTGGAAAGGTTAAACTAGCTGGAAACACTCCGTTTTCGTATGGGGTATCTGGTGGACCTGCCAATAAGCATTCCCATTTAAACAAATCATCCTCTGAAATTGGTCCTGCAACTATTCCCGGGGGTGGGTCCCTTGCAAGTTGTTGATACTCTTTCAATAACCTCTTTTGAGCTGTTGAACGAGGTGCCATTATTTCTGGAGTCGTATTTACTAAATAGGTGGTGTATATGGATAAATATAATGCTTTTATTGATATATTTAATGATAATCTTTTTGACATCGTATGCGGTTAACGTCCGAGCGTTTTGAACAACGCACCGATTCGATTTTTGGTTGATTAAGATCAACCATTTTTCTTTCAAAGTAATAAATAGAAAAATAAACTATAGAGAACACGAAAATGACTCAGGTGTTTATTGCTAAAGTAAAGAATGTGTTAAGTGGAGACACTGTGATTTTGGTCCCATCAAAGACCTCACAATTCCCAGTTCCCGAGAGAATGTTAACACTTTCATATGTTAGATCGGGTGATAGTTACCAATCAAAGGAATACTTAAGACAGTTATTAATTGGCAAAGATATAAAATTCAGAGTGTTATTTAAGACACCTAATGTTGGAAAGGAGTTTGGAGACATTCAAGCTCCAATTTTCAAGTCATTGATTGAACATTTACTTGAAAAAGGGCACGTTAAATTGAAGGACAACATTCAAGACGATTCTGAATACATTGACGACCTCCGTAACTTAGAAAGTAAGGCTAAACAAAACCAGATTGGCTTATGGAGCGTCGCATCTGCCCTGGAGGATAAGATTGAGACCATTGAATTGAATGAGGGTATTATTGGTAAGTCGCAAAATGCCCCAATAACTACAATTGTCGAAAAAGTTATCAGTGGTGACAGAGTTATGGCCCGTATAATTGTGAATAAGAACCAACATATTACGAGTCCGTTGTTATTAGCCGGTATCAAGTGTCCAAGAACGGATGATGCCACCGAATCTGCCTCCGTAACTAAGGTTGCCCAGGAAGCTAAGGCATTTGTTGAAGAAAAGCTTTTGACAACCAAGGCTGTTATCAAGGTAAGTGTTATAGGTGAAAGTCAAGCAGGTGTGCCAATTGCAATTATTCACCATCCCTCGGGAAATAATGTTCATGCCAAGTTATTAGAAAATGGGTTTGGTGAGGTTGTCGACTGGCAATCTTCTTTGGTTGGTTCCTCGACTATGGGAGAGTTGAGAAAGGCTGAACAAACAGCTAAAGCTTTGGGTAAAGGATTGTACTCGAATACAAAGGTTAGCCGTAGCTCTGCCCCAGTTACCCAGTCAAGTAAAGGCTTAAAGCCGGGATCAACCATTACTAATGCTTCGATTGCTAAAGTCATTGGTGCCGATACATTAATTGTGCGTTTACCTTCTTCTGAAGAGGAATTAACTGTCCAATTAGCTTCAATCAGAGGCCCCAAACCCTCCGATTCAACTGTCACTTCTAACCACCAACAACAATTAGCCTTAGTTAACACTGCCCGTGAATTTGTAAGACAACACGTTATTGGAAAAACTGGTACTGTCTATATCGATGGTTACAAAGATGCCAACAAGGAATTAGGTTTTGATGCCAGATTTCTTATTAGTTTCAAAATCAATGGCACAAATGACTTATCCGAAATGATTGTCAACAGTGGTATGGGTACTGTCATCAAGCACAATAAGGCCACGGCACATGAAAGGTCATTAAACTGGGACAAATTAGTGGAATTAGAAGAAGAACAAAAGAAACTTGCAAAGAAAGGTGTATTCTTTAATGGTGATATAAATAAGGTTTTGACCGTAGGTACCAGAATTGTCGATGCGTCTGAAAATTACACCAAGGCTAAAACATTCTTCAATGGGTTTAAGCAAAAGGGTAGAATTGCCAATGGCTATTACGTCGAATTTATTCCATCTGTAAACAGAGTTAAGTTATATAATCCTAAAGAAGGTTTAAAATTGACTTTAATTTTAGGTGGGTTGTCGAACAATAAGGCTGAAGCCTTAGGCGAAGAAGGATTAAAATATATGAATAAAAAGTTCTTGCAAAGAAACATTGAATTTGATATTTATGACATGGATAAAATTGGTGGCTTTATTGGTAACTTATATTTCAACTCCAGTAGCTTGCAGCCAATTCAAGTCTCATTATTAGAACAAGGTTTGGTTTCGGTCCATGACTTGGCTGTCAATTCCAACCCATTTTCTGATGAATTAATCAATGCGGAAGAGTCTGCTAAATCATCCAAGAAAGGACTCTGGGCAAACTACGACGCTTCTAAGGTACAGGAAGAATTAGACTTACAAAATGCCAAATTGAGTGAACTCAAACTTGATTCGGCAAAACCAAAATTTTTCGATGTTGAAGTAACCGATATTGATTCAACTGGTACAATCTCGTACCATCAGTTGGACCAAAGTACTGCTAATACATTCGCCACCTTCAAGAAGCAGTTTGCTGATTTCCACAGCCAGGCTGCAAGTGCAAGCAACACCTCCATTGATTTACCCAACAATTTGAGCAAGCCTCCAAAGAAGGGTGAGTTGGTTTCTGCCAAGTTCTCCGAGAATGGTAAGTATTATCGTGGGAAGGTCTTAAATTATGACAAGACCACCAGAAACTTCGAAGTGAAGCATTTAGATTTCGGTAACGTCGACAAAGTTCCGCTCAGCTCCTTGCGTGTATTACCAGCCAAGTTCTCGCTCACCCAACTTCCAAAGTTCGCCCACACTTGTGTTTTGCAAAATTTGAGATTGCCTCCTACCAAGCCCACCGACTACTTGACCGATGCATTGTATGCCTTAGAAGACCTCACCTTCGACAAGAAGTTAGTTATCAGTGCATTACCTTCGTCTGTCCCAAATGTTGATTACTCCGTAGTCTTATACGACTCAGAAGAATCATTAAAGGATCCTACATACACTATCAACAAGCAATTAGTCTCGGAAGGTTGGGCAGTTGTTGAGACTAAAGGTGTCTCACCTAATCTCAAGGAATACCTTGAGTCAGTACAAAATGCTCAACAACAAGCCAAATCTGTCCATTTGGGCTGCTGGGAATTCGGTGACGTCTCGTTTGACGATGAGGATACTATTATCTAGCCACACTCTACATAAATAGTCATATAGCACAGTTAATACCATATATTAGCTGCAAAATTCTAGTAGGTTCTTTTGGTGCGGGTAACAAATTAGTTGATAAAGGCAAAAACACCCTCAACGAAAAATTACTTCGTGTCGTTTAGTAAAATTTCAAGCCAAATTTCATCTTTACGTATAAACAAGGTCGTTTAGTGTATAAATTACGTAGAAATACAATATGAATCCAGCCATCACTAACTTAGGGGTCATGCTTGTCATGATGCAAGTTTCTCGTCGTTTAGATTTAGAAGATCCAGATATTCTCTTCTACGTCAGAGCTGCTTACTTATCTTGTCAAGCTATTGCTTTAGCTATTTACGCTATTACCAGGGCTAAAATTTCTGCTAAGAATGATTTGACTACTTTGAAATATGTTGAACCAGCAAATGCTATGTCCGGTGAAACTGAACCAAAGGCCGTTGTTACTACAGTTAGAGAATACGATTTAAAACAAGTTAACACTCAAATCAGATCTGTTTTCACTTCGTTGGCCATGATGGGTTTCATGCACATTTACATGAAGTACACTAACCCATTAGTCATGCAATCTATCTCTTCTGTCAAATCGGCTTTAGAAGCTAACATCGTGAAGATCCACCTTTTCGGTACCCCAGCTACTGGAGACTTGAAGAGACCTTTCAAGGCTGCGCCAGGTATCATGCAAGCATTATCCGGTGCTTCAGCAGATGTCAAGACTGACAAGCACTCTATTGAAAATGCTGAAATTAGTGGTGCTGGTGGTATCAAGGAAGATTAAATACAAGAATCATTGGAATCGTAGATTACTTGCGAGTTCTGTATACATTATATAGCTAGTGTTTGTGAATAGAACTATTAATATTGATATACAACTTCTAACTATAGTAGATTCTTATCGGAATCGGATATCAACTAGTGCCGCATACGTGCCGATTCGCGTAGGATTTTTTGAGATTATCTATTCATCAAATGGTTCAACCAATATACATTCTTGTTCCTTACCTCTTACAAAGCCAATGAGGTCCAATAATTTGGCACTGATTATCATTTCATCAACACCCCACTTGCCTCTTCCATATATTTCTGGGACAATCTCTGAAAGTCTAGGTATTAAACTTTGATATATTTCTTTGTAGCTTACAATCTCTGCGGCCGTAACCTCCGTTTCTTTTGCAAGTTTAATAAACAGATGGTGTATCCACTCTGGTAAATAATTTTCTTCTTTGTCCTTACCTGTTTTGATATATTCGTCTCTATTGTAGCAACGCATCAAATATAACAACCAACATTGATCTTGGAATTGAGATTCGATTATCGCATCATACGACGAAATACCTAAACTAATCAATAGCGATTGTTGGAATTTAAAATCTTTCTTGTAGACATTCTTTAAAGTGATTAGATGTGATTTGAAATCAGCCAACAAATTCTTTTCTAAATGCTTGATTTTCTTGATGGTGGAAGCAAAAATCTTCTTTTGCGATAAAATATAGATTCTAATATTATTCAAGTTTGTATCATATTTATCAGGAATAGAAAGAGTTTTGAGAATATCACTTTTGGTTTCAATAGCTTGACGTAATTGGTTCAATCCAGCTAGTTGCGTTCTCAAAGTTAATTTATCCTCCCATTTATTTTTGACTAAAAATTGAAATAATTTGATCAAGTTATCTGGTAAGTGGTCTTTGGTTATGAAGAATAAAAGTCCATTTTCGTACTGACTATAATCTTTGTTGGTATCTGGTTTAGCTTCTTCTGTATTTCTAATGACAGAAGTCGTATAGTCACTTGCAGTTGGCAATTTGACCCCCTGTGACTCTAATTCTGGTAACATCTCTAAAGGTACTTTGATTTTCAATGCCGCAGAATCGGCCGAATTGTCTTCAAGACAAAATCCGTAAGCTAACAATAACTCTTCGTTTCCCTTCATTCCATAGTTATTGTACAACTGTTCACCTGGCACAGCTGAGTTCGATCTGAAGTTGAAATACGTACATGAATTTGAAGAAGAAACAGACCAGTCTACTTTAGCATTCATATTGTGATTTAAAAGGTCTATTATTGGAAGTAGCATGGCCTCATCTTCTTTAATATCGGAATTTTTGACGTGATCCTTGAGTAAATGAGTAGGAAATGATCTCGATTTCAAAATTAAGGATGCCCACAAGTAACAAGGAAAACTAGTCCAATTGTCTCTGTTTTTTGGTTCATCAACAATAAAATAGTTGTACATATCATCGTCATTGTAGAATTTATACTCGTAGTAGAATTTCATATTAATGAAATGCTCTTCTGGCTTTGGTAATTCTTGTGGCAAAACGTTTATCACTTGCCACCATTCTTCGACCAATTGTCCAACATTGTCTTTTAAGGAATTACCCAAGTTTGTTCCCTTAATGAGAGATTTCTCCTGAGACGTCCAACAGTACGGAGAGTTGATGTCACTTAAATCAGGTAATAATGATAAATAAGGCTTGAAGTACGATGAATTCAATCTGGACGATGTTCTTTCACGAGCCAAGAACAACTTCAACAAAGAGTTGATATTCGATGTCTTTTTAGAAATAGCACGGAAATCACCATGGCCACTCTCGTCAAAGGATTCAATTGCCCTATTTAAAGTTATTGCAAGATCTATAGGAAGTTGAAGATCAAAATCATCTGATGATTTGGATTTATCGATCGAATTACCCCTATATATAGCTCCAATATTCCCTTGGGATAATTCTTTAAACTCTACATCTGAAGAGATGAACGTACCATTCTCCTGTGCCCATTTTAATAAGTCTGAAACCGTCATATTCTTGTATTTCAGCTAAAAACCTCTTCCTGTGATATAGTATACTCTTAAATATTTCAATTTTGTCTCATTAAGGTCGTGTATATAAAATCTTCACCAACGATCGGATGATTAAATTAAGAAGGTCTATAATACCTACCTTGGATAAGTAAAGAACAAGAGCAATGTTATCTAGAATACTTCTTAGACCTCGTGTTTCGACGGTTCATAACTTGAGAATAAACAGTTTGTCTTATTCCAGACGTTTATTGAGTAATTCGGTTTATAGATTAAACGAGAATAAACCCACCTCTTCTGAAGCGCTGGAGGATACAACAAAACCTAGAAAGAGGCCTTTGAGTAGAGTTGCTATTGGTGGAGTACAGGAGCCAGATAAGAAATTTGCTGGTGGAAATAGTGTGGAATTTGCTGCTTGGAAGGCTATTGTTTTATTATTGGTATTTGGTGGAGGTGTAACTTATTGGTTTAGTACAGAGAAGGAGAGATTGAGAATTCAGAAGGAAACCGAAGCCAAAAGGGGTTATGGTAAGCCTTTAATTGGGGGTAATTTCAATTTAATTGATACTGAAGAAAATCCATTTACTCAGGAGAACTTGAAGAACGATCAAAAGAAGTTCTCCATTATTTACTTTGGTTTTACTCATTGTCCAGATGTTTGCCCTGATGAATTAGATAAGTTGGGAGTTATGTTAGATGAATTGAAAGAAAAGGATGATATTGAATTACAACCCATTTTCATTACGTGTGATCCTGCCAGAGATTCTCCAGAAATCATTAAGGAATACTTGAGCGACTTCCATCCTTCAATTATCGGTTTGACTGGTCCTTACGAAAATGTCAAGAATGCTTGTAAGAAATATAGAGTTTACTTCTCGACTCCACCAGATGTCAAGCCAGGTCAGGACTATTTAGTTGATCACTCGATTTTCTTTTATTTAATGGACTCTGAAGGTAATTTTGTCGACGTTATTGGAAGAGAAGCGGAGGCTCAGGAAGGGGCAGAGAAAATTAGAACCCATATTGATGCGTTTGTTCCAGAAGCTGAAAGAGAAGCTAGAAAAGAATCGTGGTTAAGCTTTCTTTATAAATAGACGAATTCTACGTGCTTGTAAATAGGTCAAATAAGAAATATACTAGTCAAATATATGAAAATAATATAAATTCTAAATACTCTGTTGACAAAGTTAGTTAACAGCCAATCTACGATAACCACCGCAAGATTTACATTCTTCTTGGTGCTTGAGCATCAAGTTTTGGGCCTCGATTGGGTCTCCAACTTCCTTTGGTTCAGGCCATGACAAATACTCATTGCTATAATTTGACTCATAATCTGGAGGTAAGATCTCTAATCTTTTACCATAGGCGGTAACCTTCTTCCAGTCACGGTGAACATTGTATAAAGAATCCGAGAAGTAAGCAAAGCATCTTTCGAACATCTTAGAATTCAATTCAGAAGTCATTTGTGGCTTGAAATCTGAGTATTCTTCCCAGGCTTTCTTTGGATTGGTAAGGATATAATCAGTGGCCCTCTTAGTGGCCTTCAAGAATTTTTTAACCTTTTCAGGGTTAGCCTTTAAGAATTCATCATTACAAATGTACAAGATTGTACAGAAACAACAACAGCCTAATTCAGCCAACTTGTCGATTCTTAACATTTTGGCGTCACTTATTGGTCTTCCCTGCTTTCTTAAATAGTCTTCTAATTCAACTTGTTGGATACATTCGATACCAATACCAGCATCGATTTTACCTTCGATGATATATTTAGCAACATTCATACCACATCTAACTGCGGTATAATCATCAGGAGTCATACCATAATGTTTGGTCAATTCGTCAATTTGGATCTTGCCAAATTCACCGACATAACCGATTTTCTTACCCTTCAAGGATGTGAAATCAGATGTAATCCCAGACCCTTCAAGGTACAAGACACCGGTAAATGGCTCGTCTAACAAGGATCCAACAGAAGTAACGGGAAATCCTCTAGCCTTTGCAGCAAGTGTGTGAACCATGGCTTTTAAACCCATATCAATCTTTCCTGATCCAATTAATTCGGTGACATCAGATGGATTGGATGGTTCCAAAATTGAGATATCAACGCCTTCCTCTTTATAGAATCCCTTTGTTTGGGCAATGTAAATTGGAATATGGTATGGCGTTGGTTGCCAATTGAGCAAAAATGAAATTTTTTCGGTAGACATATCGATTATTAGTTTCAACTAAGCGTATCACAAATATAACTTCATTGCAATTGTGCCCACCGATCGTCTTTAAATATCCCAAATTATGGACAATATTCCTCCGTCGACCCACATATAGATGAATATAACTCAAATAAACTCCTTATTAGTGCATATATTTTCCAATAATAGCCCAATTAGATTAATGTGTAGTATAAGGGCCAAGCAACTCATGGCCATCTAAAGTATTATCCATTTTCCATGTTAGCGCATATACCTTGATATTCTAAAAGGTATAAACGAATATGTCTAGTACCACCTTAGCAGTGCTCGCGGTTTATTATAACTCCTATGCACTTAGTTGGCTCCCAATTTGTAGTTTGAGCTGAACCCAGTTTATACGGTTATGGTGCTACATTTTACTACTTCGGGTACTGCGACTCTGGAAGCTAATTATAATATGGTGCTTCTCCGGAAATATGAATAAACGAATAAAGTTTACCATGGACCAACCCTATGTAAAGTGTTTAGTTAGTCAACATATCATTGAGCTCTATCGGTATATCTACTGTTACTTTATTCATTCTGTTCGAGAAATACCATTAACTGAGTATGCGCATATATGTCCAACTTTTTTATTTTAATACCGTATTCTTTGAACCTGTTGAACAAGCTTAACATATATGAAAGATTTTGTCAAAGAAGCAAATAAATCTGGAAAGACGTGATTCCTGATAAGAGATTGTATTGACTGCCCGATGCAGATACGGAAGCAACTTCTAGTACCATCAAAAATAGTGATGATGCTTTACCGCGAACGGCCGTAATGTTGGCAGGCAAAAAAGATCATACAATTTTGAACTAATATATAATCTTTTATAAGGTATCAAAAATTGATATCATGGCAATCGAAGGACTAACGCCAGAACAGCTAGAAACGTTCCAAAGAGAAGGAGTCCTATGCATACCAAACTTTTTAACTAGTGAGCAAATACAACAGTTAGCTGACAGATCGCACGCCCTTTTGAATGACTTCGATTTGAAAGACCATCCGAAGACACAATTCAAGACCAACGACAATGATCATATCGGAGATCAATACTTTTTTGATTCAGCGGATAAGATTTCGTTTTTCTTTGACGTGGATGCGTTTGATAAAGAGAATGGCCAATTGCGGTTCCCCAAGGATAAGGCCATTAACAAGGTGGGGCATGGATTGCATATGAAGGACGAAGTTTTCCATAAGATTACATTTGACAGTAAGGTGAAGGCAATTGCAAGGTCCTTGAACTACACAGACCCCAGAGTATTGCAGAGTATGTGTATTTTCAAGCAGCCCCAAATGGGAGGTCATGATGCTCGAGAGAATTCGGTACCCTCGCATACTGACGGAACATTCTTGTACACCGAGCCCCAGTCTGCTGTAGGTTTCTGGTTTGCATTAGAAGATTGTACGGAGGAAAATGGGTGTTTATCGTATAATCCCGGATCCCATAAGCGATTTCCAATTACCAAACGGTTTGCCAAGGTCAATGGGGGCAAAAACGGGTGCAACTTCATATCCGTGGAATACGATACTTCGAAAAAAATCCCTGATGACTCCCCAAACGACTATAAGCTCGTCGAGTGCCCTGCTGGGTCCTTGGTGCTTATCCACAACTCCGTTTTACACAAATCAGAGAAGAACACGTCGACCAAGTCCAGGTATGCCTACACATTTCACGTTATCGACGGAACTGCCAAGTACGATAAGTTGAACTGGTTGCAGGTTCCTCCATCAGAAGAAGGTGGCACTGAATTTAGTAAGCTATACGAAGAATAACGATTTGATAAGTTGGTTTGGGTTATTACGATAGTTCATTCGATATTTCGAGTTCTTTTCACTTTTGAAACCAAATAAACTCATGTATTATTCCTCCAACTATTCATGTTGGTTATTTATTATATATAGCTATATATCTATACCTATAACGACTAATGAATTATGTTACTGTAAGAACAAGCTTCTAATCAGTTTTTGTAATTTTACACGCAGGGTGTACTGATAAGAAACTCCTCCACAGTTTCAAATTCGCCTCTGATTTTATTACTCCTTATTAATAATTAAATTATTCTAGTATAGCCGGTTTATTGCTAGAATATACAAAACAGTTGTGTTATAGTCGACGTAAGTTTCATAAATATTTAAATAAGTTTAATTGTTTGCAATTGTTTGCACGTTGTGGACTAATCACGCTAAGATGAGTACTTATAATACCCAAGGAGTTACTCCACCAGAAAAAGAAGTAAAGAACGAAGTATCATCTTCAGATGAAAGATTAATTGATTATGATGATGGGCAACTCATATATGTTAGGAGAGGGTCCCAAAGAGACAGCCGCAGGGTCATTGGCAAAGATAATTTAAACTTCGATAATTCACACCTTTCGAAGGAACATGCGTGTCTCCAATATAGAAATGGAGCATTATACGTTAAAGATTGTGGATCAACTTTTGGAACGACTGTCAATGATAAGTTCATTGTGGCAAATAGATGGCATTTGTTGGAGTCGTGTGATACGATTGGGTTTATTGTTTCCAAGCCCTCGACTTGGATTGCAAAAATTGTCAAGAAGTTCCCAGATCACGATGATATTCCATTGGAAGAATTCTCCAACCCTCCAATTGGATTGAAGCTTTGTTTTGAGTATTTGGATGACAAGCTTAAATTTAGTGTCGTCAGAATTGATAGGGATCATGAATCGGTATCGGAAGGTGTACCCATTGATGCGAGTATGAACGAGACGTATGATACCGATGCATATTACTTTGATGACTGTTTTGAGGTCGGAAGTAAGCATCCACACGAATGTGCCTGTGCAGAAAGGAGTCGTACAGAAGGTAATGAGAACGAAGCCGTGGCTGAATCTAAACCTAATAACAGTTCTGAAGATACAGATAAGCCAAACGATTTTACGACGCAAGTGGAAGTTTCACTATCAGATTGTAAAGATACTGATGGTAATGCAGATCTCGATATTCATGAACCTCATTTGGAAATTTCGAGTACGCATGAGGTAGTGGATGCAAAAAGCGAGAATCTGGATGACGATGAAAGTTGTTCGTTTGGTCAATTTACGTCGGAATTGGTTTCAGATTCCGAAATAGCTTCAGATTCCGATTCCTTATCAGGGTTTTCTAGTTCTGAATCTGATTCTAGCTCCAGCTCGAGTTCTAGCTCCAGCTCAAGTTCCAGTTCCAGCTCCAGCTCCTCTATATCAGAATCGAATGACTCAGAACTTGAACTTGATACAAGCATTATCATTGCAAACATCAATTCTGATGAAGAATGTGCTGATCATAATGATGGTTGGGGTTGTCATAAATTTTCTGGTTTTAACAATTCCAACACCGAAGAATCTACTATTTGTGGCCTTCCACATGCTATTGTTCCAGTATTAGATCATACTGAAGATTTTTTAGATTCGTTTACTACGTCAGGGTCTTCTAGTGCTGAAAGTAGCAGGAAAAGGTCGTTTGATGAATATCAAGATGATATTCAATCCTCAGACGAGGAACACAAATCAAAGAAGGTCAAATTGCCATCAACAGAGGATAAGTTTACATTCAAATCAATTGCTAAAGAGGTTGCAAAAGGTGCTTTATATGCTTTGGCAACTATCACAGCGCTTGGAGTTTATGGAAGTACTATTGATAATCAAGAATGAAAATTGAATGGATCTTCATTTTTTAGTAAGCAGTAGTCTAATGTTCTAAGTTTTTTGTTTATACTTAGAATTGGTTAAGGTGGTTAGAACTCCTTGATGTTGTATAGGTATTTATGTTTCTGTCTCTTTTTATGGGGTTTCTTTTTGTTGGATCGAATTATTTTGGCTCTTCAGGTGTTTATGGTATTTTATATAGGTGTGTGTTTTATTTTATTCAATATAATATGAATTTCAGGTCTTGTTTTATATTATCGCAATTATAAATAATATATTAATTATATACGTAGATAGTGAATCTAGATATTATCACTCACTTCTTTTTATACATTTTTTTCTTGCCCTGTTGATTCATATTATTAGCCATCTGTTGCAACATTTGTTGGTTTATCATCTGTTGCTGCTGAGGACTCATTGCTCCAGGGACAGTTTTACCACCCACATTTTGATGTTGATTAAATTGTGAGTTTTGCGGAAGCGATGGAGGTATATTTCCCATCGGCTGTGGAGATTGACTTGATGGTTGCGGATGCTGTTGCTGCTGCTGTTGTTGTTGTCTTCGCTGTTGTTGAAGTAACTGGAATTGACGCAACCTTTGAAAATACACGGGGAATTTCTGCAACAATTGTTGCTGAATAAGCTTGGCTTGTTGAATTGCTTGTTGTTGTTGTTGTTGAGTCAACTGTGCTCTATTTGGGGCAATTCCTGAATTACCCATCATTGCAAATGCATTCATTCTTGACTGCAATTGTCTGAAAGTTTGTTGTTCCTGTGGATTCAAAGTGTTTTGAAATATTTGTTGTTGTTGGATTTGGGTTTGGTTTGGCTGGTTCTGCGCCGTACCTGGAGTCTGGCCAGGCGACAGAGCATTAATTTGCCCTTGCGACTGGGGCTGGGAGGGTGCTGATTGGGGAGGCTGTTGGGATAATGCTTGTTGTTGTGCTTGTTGGAAACGTTGTTGTGGAGTAGGCATGTTTCCATTCATCACCGGCGTTCCCATACTAGATGCCGGTTGAGACATTCCCATTTGAGGAGTCGAAGAGATTGAATTATATGGCTGTTGTGGTTGCTGTTGCTGAGATTGTGGTGGTTGAGGTGGCTGCTGTTGAATATGATCAGTTTTTTGTCTTTTATTAGTTTGCTGTTGAAGTTGCTGTTGCTGCTGTTGTTGAAGTTGTTGTCTTGCTTGTTGCTGTGCTTGCTGTTGAGCCTGGAATTGTCTTGCCCTCAAAGCTTGTGCCTTTTCAGTCATCATTTGCTGTTGTCTTTGTAGTTGCAGATTGGCAGGTGCTGGTGGTGGCTGAGATCCAGGACGTACTATATTACTATCTTGCGGCGCAAATGAACCCTTATTATCTGGTACAGTCTCTTTAGTTGCATTAATTGTAGCGGCATTATTAGATTGTGCTAATAAGTTAGCGCCATTATTAGCCGCCTGGGCAGCAACAGCCTCTTGCTGAGCCTTTTGAGCTTCTCTACGTTTTCTGATCTCTTCAATATACCGAAGTCTCATGAATTGGCCAGTAGTAGAATTTGAAGATGTATTAGAATTGACAACTGTAGTGCTTCCGTTTTTAGCTTCGGAATTTTTACCCTTATCTTCGGGATCAGCACTATCCTCTTTACCATTCTTATTAGTCGTGCCGGTAGATACTAAAGATGACGAGCCCACCACAACCAATTTCTTATCCAGAGTATCATCAGACCTTTTGTATTTATTAGATAACAAAAACATAATTTCCTCATAATCAGAAGATTTATGCATGATCAATTCATCTTGATGTAATTTACGTGGTGGGTTCTTAACTTCGTCACGATGCAAATGTATTAACTTCCAATCTTGATTCTTTTCATCCCATTCTTTACGAGGGTAGTCTATTTCTGGTTTCAAATAATCTTCACATAAATACGGATTTAATGGGACTGATAAATCCACTTTTCTATTAGTTAAGGTTAAAATTTCTGATTCCATTTGAAGTGACAAAGGGTCAGTAAACTTTGTTAATGCCGAATCAGTATGATAAAGTAAATCATAATATAATGATAGTTGTGTTGGCCTTAATAAGGTTCTGTAAGCCTTCGGTTTCGAAATGACTTTTGTTGATTCACTAGTGGTTGTTGCTGTTGATGACGCCATGGTATTACCGCCATTTTGCGACGGACTAGAAGATTTTGAAGCAGGACCACTGGTATCTTTTGTAGTATTTGCAGTGGTATTAATATTGGCGCTGGCCGAGCCACTGGGGTTGCTACTATCTGTATTATTAGCTGTCGATGCGGAAGAAGAATTTGCATTAGATGAATTTGGTGCTCCTGTTGGAATCATATTTCTATGGTCGTATACCTGTAAAATAAGACACCCATCGTATGACCTAATAGCGAAGTCCTTAATCAATTCACTCATTTCAAAAGGAATTTCTTCTCTCATTACGTGCTGCAAGAAGCTTTTGATCATTGGCGATGACTTAGGAATGATATTCGAATCTTGCGAATTGCTTAATCGATAATGGGATTCATATATGTGGAAACTCAACGACGGTGGATACTTCGCATATTTCTTTAAAATCTCAGGAGAAGTGCTTGCAAAGTGGTAGTTTTGAAGATTCGGCCTTTGTTGGCGTTGCTGAGCGAGTTGTTGCTGTTGTTGCTGCTGCTGTAATTGTTGCTGTTGTCGTTGTCTTAATAGCTGCTGCTGCTGTACCGATAGCTTCGAGTGTTGTAGATGCGCTTGTGTCTGAGCTTGCACCGACAGGTTTGTCCTATTATGGGGAGCACTGGATACGTTATTCGCCCCGGTGTTAATCATTATTCTCGGAATTGACTATTAGACTCCAATTTTATTGATCTTGTATTCGTCTTTGATTCAGTCTATCAATAGTAATAAATGTACGTTCAAAGGGGTAAAAAGATAGTAAACTCTACTTCAAATTTATTTTTACACTGATTAGCACAATTATTATCACCAAGCCAGTTCACTTCTCTAGGAACAATAGATTTTGCCGATATATTGGGTGTATTTCAAATTTATGTTAGACATATACAAAACTTTTGGTGATATTTTCGTTCAAGTCCTCCATAATCACGTGTGCACTAGATTTTTCAGTATACTAATTTATTAGTAGCTATATTACACTATATAAGCAGAGCAAACAGCTATATAAACGCAAATTCCCATGTGGTGATTAAGATATAACCATTGTAGATCCCAAGGTGACCAAAATTACAATTATGTTGTGAAATCGACCTTATTGCGATGGATGAAAACTCCACAGCATTCTCATATCGGACTGGATGCACGTCTGATAGTCGATTTGTAACCCCATTTATTCCCCCATTTATACCCCCGTTTATTAGCGTATCAATAATACATTGTAGTGAGAATCCATATGTCTATAGAACAGCCGATTGTATGCTTTCTAACGGCCTCAAAGCAGAAATAGCCAACTAGAGCATAGAGGAGTCATTTGTCAAACAGAACTCGAGTAACTTGTATAACTTCATTCTGTCGTCTTCATTGAAAACCCACAAACCGTATATATCGCCAACCAAGTCCTTGACGATGATCAAATTGTCATTAAGCTCGACGTCCATTTCCAAAATGTTCATATTATTCAACCCGTGGGGGAAAAAATGCTTGATGATTTTGTTTGGTAAAAGCCCTAACGAAAAACACTCGGGGTTGTTTCTGTTCAATAAAAGCAATCCGTAGCAAAAGAGGTTCTGCAAGTCCTGGTACGTTGGTGGGAATCCCTGGTTCTGTGGAACCTTGAAATCACGCAAATATAACGCCAAAGTTCCCTGGTAATCCGTCTTCACCCATTCCTGTGTTTCGTCGTTGAACTTGTATATCACACAATGAGACGTATGGTAAAGCAATTGTTTTATGAATTCGTCATATCTACTTATGACATTAAAATTTAATGCATTTCTGTAAAGTTCCAAAGCCTTTTGTGCTGTTATTTCTTCCTGATCTCCTTCAGGTGTCTGTCTTTGAGAAGACCTTTGTGATGTCACCTTACCTGACATGTTTTTATCTCTATTACGTTACTGTGTTCTTCAGTATGTCAATCCTACTTCAAACTATTCAGCTTAGTGGTCGATAATCAGTGATATCGGTAATCGCACTCTCGGCTCTATAAAAGCCTATCGGAGCAACTTTGAAGAATTGAAGTCCGTTCATTACTCTTTATTCGTAACATTTAGATACATACATACTTCAATTGACTACAATGTTATCCCAATTAACCAGAAATATTGCCAGACCACAGTTTGTGCGTACATTCAGAACCTCGATGCCTTCATTTGTGGCAGTCGGGGATAAGATCCCTAGCACTACATTATTCGAATCCTCGCCAGGTAACAGCGTCGATCTTGCCGAAGAAACCAGAAACGGTAAGTCAGTTATCATTGGTGTTCCAGGAGCATTTTCTCCAGCATGTTCGTCTTCGCATGTACCAGGATTTTTGAGTAAATTGCGTGATTTCAATAATAAAGGATACCAAAAGTTCTTCATTGTTTCAGTTAATGATGCGTTCGTTATGAAGGCATGGGGTGGCCTGTTGTTAGGGACTATTGATGCGGACCAGATTTCGTTCTTGGCTGATCCCCAGGCAGAATTTGTCTCTGCACTTGACTTGAAGTTTGATGCCACTAAGGCCTTCGGAAACGAAAGATCCAAGAGATATGCTTTGTTAGTGGAAGATGGTAAGGTCACTGAGACATTTGTGGAACCAGATAACATTAGTGTTGATGTTTCTGATGCCGAAAAGGTCTTATCTCAAATTTAGAACATGATGGTGGTGGTGGTGGTGGTGGTTTTTGCCAACAAAATATAGTGTATATTTCGCTTCTCACATTCGTTTGAATGCCTTTATATTCCGTATATAAGTTAAAACTCCAATTATACTTCTTTCGATAAATTGGGTCTGTTTAGGCCCAATTATACTGTATCAGACCCTGGTGTAGATTATCGCGATTTTTTGGGACATAAATCGAATAAATGGGTGATTGTTCCTTCAAATCGATTATACAATAGTAGCATGTACCGCATGAAGCTACTTCAGTTGTCTGTTAGAGGGATAAGTTGTTACCGAACTCCCTTAAATTGTGTTCGGAATGTCAATCCATTGATCCCTGGTATGGTTCGTGCGTTCTCTACTGCAACAGATTCAGAATTTTCGGCAGAAGAAATAAGCAAAGCTAAAGAATGGATGGAAAATTTCTCAAGTACCCAGGTACCAGATAACTTATTCGAAATATCTTACAGCAGAGCATCAGGGGCTGGTGGACAAAAGGTTAATAAGACGTCTTCGAAAGCTACCATTGCGCTTGGTCCAGATCAATGGCTCAACCCCCAATTCTGCTACTGGATTCCAAAGCCAATAAGGTCGCAAATAAATGAGAATAAAATCAGGTACGAGACTAAGAGCGGAGGAATACTTGTCCAGAGTGATTCGACCAGGAATAGAGATACTAATACCGATGAATGCTTTCGAAAATTGATTCAAGAGATCAAAGACAACACATTTTTTGCAGGAGAAACGAGTGAAGAAGACAAAAAGAGATGGCAAGAAATAAAGGATGATCGTAAAGAAAAACGTCTATTCAATAAGAAGAGACAAAGTGACAAAAAGAAGCATCGTTCCAAAAAGTTCGATGTATAAAAATGTATTTACAGCCTAAGCATCGTCGAACAAAGTACAGCAAAACAATTATGAGCCGACGTTCTTCCTAATGAACACCATGTATGTATATATTTAACATATATTTGTAAATAATACCGTTAATCAATATGTCTTTAAAAGGGCCTTATTTAATCTTCCTGCGCATAATTCGATATTTTCAAATCAAGAACAATTTTCGTACGTAAATATACTAGACGACCAACTACAAACTGCAGAACGTATGGCGACTGAAGATAATAGGTTAGCTCAACCTATAGAATTATGTTCTAATGCATTGGTTGATTTGATAAATCAATTTATTCTAGATGATGATTCCAATTATTTATTGAAAACTTTCGATTTTGAAAAGTTCACTGGTAAACATCAAATCTTCGAAGATATTATCAAGGAATATGACTTTGACTATAAAATCGATGTTCCCATGACGGAAGGTGATGACTCCGATGATGAGATGGCAAACAAATTAAAGAAAGAGGTAGAAAATTTTAATGTAGGTTTAGATGAAAAAACTAGAGATTTCGTATTGACTATGTCTTTTCAAAAAGCTGCTCAGGAATTTCTTACGAAGCAATTAGAAGAATTGAAAAATACTGCAAATGAGGATGAAGTGGAGGCAGATAAAGTAATAGAGACTGGAAATTTTAATATTTCTCGTGATGAACTTAGGAGCTATAACAGACTAAGTATATTAATGGATTTCCAGATGTATCTAGTAATCGAGGCATATCCGACAGTCAAATCTAGTTTCTACCAATTATTATCTCAGATACTGCAGATCCTTTTTAATATGTCAACGAACGCAATTAGCACATTTTGGTACTATTTGGAAACCCGTAAAAGTTTAATTCAAGATAAGATTTTTGATAAACAAGTCACTAGTGACAGAATTTCGTTCTTGGAAATATGCAATACTTTAACAGATAGATTCTTTGAGAAAAATATACAGGGTAAAAGAGATTTGTGCAAAAAGGATACGTTCAACGATACATTTCAATATCGTGTGAGAATGTTTATAGCCAACATTTTCAATTTTGAAGACAATACGGGGTTAAACAAATATTTCAGTACTTCTAATCGAATTGTTAAAGATTTCTCTACGAACTCGAGATCCCGAGATGACAGCTTTATAAAGGATGTGATCCAGATAAATAAATTGTTCCGTGATCCGTATTATTTCTTAAAGCCGGCCAACCATAAGCAACTTACCAGAATAGCGGATACATTAAAAAAGGTCTATGAATATCTAATGGAAGAAGAAATTAGCTGGTCATCTGCTGCTCCTAAGATTGATCAGTTTGCAGTCCCTACGCCAAAATCTGAGGCCGAGGAAATGCATCTTAAAGAAAAATATGCTAACAAACTATACTTCCCAGAACACTATTCACTTGCACAGTTTGATGAGAAAAAAAGAGGTGACTCATTTGACCAATTGAAGAAACAAGATTATAGTTTTATGTCTAAGCAGTTTGATGATAGCAAAGTACGTCAAACGTGTTTAATCCAGATATATTTCATATGTCACTTGTACTATGAATTAAATGCGGCAAACAAAAAGGTATTTTTGAAATCGCTCAATGGCCCAGGTAATATTAAACACTTTACGGATGATTCTCCTCCAGACAGCTTGGTGTCATTATTCTTCAAAATTAAAAGAGAAATACCTAAGCGCTATCGTTCCATAGACAGTCAATTTTCCTTCTTATTACAACATATGGCTATTGATGAAACTTTCTGGTGGGGCTGGTTGATATATGGAAAGGATCCAAAAACTGGCAAATCGTTATTCGTTGACAAGGTGCTTACCGCTTCCGAGTTGGCAGTTGCACAAGAAAAGACTAAAACAATAATACCTTTCAAGGAAAAGCGCTATTTTAACAATTATGCAACCCCTCAATTGTCCAGAAAGATGAAGGTAGAACGAGGGATTCTGAGATTAGCCAAGGATAGTGAAACTAGTGACAATGATAGATTCCAAGAGGGAATTGACTTACTTACAGAAAAGATATCAGATGCAAAAAATAAACAGGAATTGGACCAGCTCGTCGACGAACGTAATGTCCTTACCTGGAAACACTTGAAAAAACAAAGGAACTCTAATTGGTTGCAATTTGGTAATTTATTGAACAAACTGATGTTAAGTGCCGAATTGAACATACCTGAAGTATCTGAGAAAACTACTGAATCTGCTGAACAAGAAACCAAAGAAAAAACAGACGACGCCGGAGACGACAAAAACGGTAATATAGAGGAAAAGACAGAAGAAGAGCCCCAAACTAGTATAGGGGAAATTGAAAACGAAGGGATGGTTAAAGATAGTGAGGATATACATGAGGACGAAACCAATACTGAATCTAATCCCCAACTGAACGAATTAGATTCCAATGATGAAAGTTCAGGTATAAAGAGATCTCGTGATGATGACGATTCTATTACAGAAGAAGAGCCTGCTACGAAGAGAACTAAGAATTAGTTAAGTATAATATAATATAAGTAGTTCAATAAATGTATATTATTAAGAACGCGTCTCGCCAAATTTTTTTTTTCGTCAAATATGGAACCATTCGCTTATCAAAAACTTTCTACACAAGTTTACAATTACGTTTCAATTCAGACAGGCATAATAGAGGTTAATAGAATGTGGGTAGACTCTGACACACAAATCAATAGTCTGCTGTCACTGGGTTCACCGTTAATTGTGGAACAACCACATGATCATTTAGGCATCATTGATTCCACATCAGAGAGCTCATTTGCAAAGTTAGGCACACATCCAATTGATACGTCCCATGGAATTCAAAAAAGGGATTCGCTAACTCCTCGTACAAAATCAACACCTACTAATCCAGAGGTTAGGAGAGGCTTAAATGACAATGACAATGACGATGAAACTACGAGCGAAATGACTTCAGACAGTTCAATTATAGATATGAATACTTCAGAGGACAAACTTGAAAGTGGTGATTTAGAGGTCAGTGATAGCGATTTGGCTAAGATACCAAGAGGAGAGCTCAATACGCGAGAAGAAAAGAACTACATTAATATCCCACCATTGGCAGACGAGTTCATAAATGGCCAAGCGTACATGGACATGGAATTGAATTCATCGCCCATAAAGCCCACATCGAAAAAGGTTTCTTATAGAGAAGAATTGTCATCTTCTCCAATCAAAAAGAAGAAATCAGTTGCATTTTCGGATGACTTGGTGAGTGAGTTGCCCAGTTCCCCTGCAGCCATTCATTGCGGTTCAAGGCTACCAATTCTTGAACAAACGCCAAAAAAGTCCATCTTGAAGATTAATTCTATGAATCAAACGTCATCCCCAGGTAACCCTAATGATACATCGTTGTGGGTCAAATCATCTAATAATATAAACATCAAGAATAGTCCTAGTAATCCCGAATTCTGGCTTCTGGGTACCATAATACAGTTGGCTCCAAATTCTCCTGATCTACCACAGCTCATAGATGGATGCATTAATGTTTTAAAGGATAAAAAATTCACTAAAAAGTTTGAAGTATACGCCACTTTGAATCATATATGCAGATGTAATACTTCTGATTGTCTATTAAAATTACTTACGATACCAAACAAATCAAATAGTCCACAAAAGGTTAACTCCAAAAGTATGATAAAAACAAACTCTACATCCTTTATGGAAACAACTTATATTCATACTTTGTCGGCGCTTATACAAAGAGACGTTAAGCAAATCGAATCAAAACTATTTTGCGAAAATGAAGAAAAGGAAAACAACTATTCTCCTAGCAAAAATGATCCATTTAGTATTCGTATTATCAGTCAAGCTTTAAAGTTAATCAACTTTATCATGTTAGACCAAGAATTGAATAATTTCGTATCAATTGAAGATGCAAAGTGGTTTTACGTACATTGTTGCAAAACAATTGTTAAACCAACAATATCAAAGACATTAATCATACCATATCTCAGTATACTAAAGGACTGCAAATTTAATAACAAGAAAAAGAAACTAATATTTAACAATCAAAATGAAAATACTAATATCCTGGAACTTATTTTACAAAGTTTGCTTAACATGAGGAAATTCTTAAGCTCGTCATTAGTTGTTGAAGAGTTTGTGACTTTAAAAAATTTAGTACTGAACTTCCCTGTTATGATGGCTAACAATTTTAAGCACTGGTTTGAATTTTTCCTTATGAACTTATGCGATCTCTCTTCCCCCTTATATTCAAAGGTCATCGGTATGGGAATTCTGGTGTTACTCGAGGTCGCTAGGAACTATTTGGATAATAAGAATGTTTTATTTTCGGTGAGACGTTTGTTAGCTTCTCCTTTACCTTCAACAGTTAAATCGATAACCACAGACTCAAATATTTCAGTATCATCTGAAGCAACTGCTACTAATTCTGATGAAAATCTAGTGATACATTTTATAATATCCAGTCTTGAAAATTTAATTGGAAATGGCCAGTATAAATCAGCCATGGATATATGGGTAGGTGTAACATTATTATCTAGTGATAGTGACTCAGGCTACGAAAACTGGCCTTTTCTATCAGACTGGTTAAGAGTACACAAATCATGTTTCAATGTAAATAATAATTCAGCTAAAATAATTGCGTTAAACAGTTGGAAAGCCGTCATATTCAACGTGTGTCACAATGATCTAGACAGCATCAGATATTTAATTGATTCAAGTCCAAATAGCAAAAGCAATAAAACAAAACCACAAGCCATCAATAACATTTTAAAGCCAAAGATTAAGTTGTTAATTCATCCGTTACTTAATATTTCTGCTGTGGAAAATCAAAAGGAAATCATTGATTCGTCACATAACTTATTTTTATCAATCATATACACCTTACTCAATCCACTAGTATTAGGTTCATCTAGATATGTTCACATATACTGGGATAAGATTATTCAGTCAGTGTTGATAAACTTTTATTTTAAGAAAGATTTATCTAATACGTACATGAATGAGTTAGGTTTAAAGATTTTGACACGTTTAATAAAACCATCAGTATCTAGTAACGAAAAGCCATTCAATGAAATGCGATGCCTATCTAATGAAGCCATAAGTCTTAATGATATTAGTCCAGTAAGTCCTAAATGGATATTCACTAAATTTGATAGAATTTTGCAAAACATAAACATTGTTTTTAAATTGGAAGGATTGACTATAGATTCAAAGTTGGAATTTTTCAGCAATTTTTTGAATTCCTTAAAGCTGATCACCAAGAAAGAAATAAAACCTTCCGATGCCACTCGAGATATAATTGACAATTTACCCAACGTTTTAAGTATCCTATTCAAACATAACAAAGTTTCATATTCTTCTCTTCAAAAGCTCATGCTTAATTTGAACGATACCTTCGATGCTTCAAATTTAATAGAGAAAAATGGTTCAAATGAAACTAATATTTATATTCTAATTATTAATAATTGTTTGAGTGGCATGGAAGAACTGCAAGCTTTCGATTTCTTGGAATCAATCCATTTGGCAATCCGTGATTCGAAGAATTTAATATTTCTTCTCGAATTGGTCAAATTACAAGAACATAATTCGCATGCTGGATTGAAAAACTTTATAACGTCAGCTTTGAATAGTAGAAAGATAAATGCTGCTTCCAATCTCGAATTAGAATTAGCTGGAGGCCTTTTCCAAATAATATCCAAAGACTATGAATCGATAGCTAAAAAACTAATCCAATCTATTGTGTTACTCAGTGCTACAGAATTTGAGCGTGTATCAGGAATCTTAAATATTCAATTGTGGGCCATACCTATATTTAAATACTTTGTTGAACTAGTTCACAATGCCCCACATCCCCATCTTAAACAAATTCCACTAAACTTAATAATTTCCAGATTTGAGAATGACGAGGAGTTTTTTGAAATCCTCAAGTTTCTTATTGATAAACGGTTTGATCTTGAACTTTACAATTTAAGAAAACATATAATGAAAAAATTTAAGGCTTTAGAAGGCTTTCGCCAGTTCGAATTTCGTCTGGTTTGGAATTCGTATCTTTCTAGTATTGTTGAATCAGGAAATTTTAAGTTGCTAGATGATTTTCTTGTTTCATCCTATGAAGTAGGATTAGATGTAAGATCGCATATTCAAAATAATTGGGATAGGTTGCCATTATTGAAAACGGCATGGCTTACAGATAATTCTGAGCTATATTATGATGGTGAACTTCTTAAGCAAATTGGACCAGCCTCATCCGACGATTCGAAAAACTTAGAGGCTAGTGGTAAAGAGGATAATACACAGATAATTGGCGTTCCTGACTGTTCTAAAGACCTACCTATGGACGATATGGAAACAATTGAGTCAATTGAGAACATTTCAATTCCTAAACTGTTTTCCAATCCAAATAAAGATAGTAGAGCTAACCGTTACGGAAAAAGGAATATGTCATCCGATTCTGATATAAGTCAGGAAATGGATAATCTGACCAAATCAAAAGCAAGCCGAAAGAAGTCTAAATCAGTAGCTAAGCCGAAGGGAAAAAAGAAAACCAACATTAAAGTCAAAAAAGAAAATATACCAGCTCCAGAAATAAATCCAAACTTTGATATTCATTCGTTTACAGCTATGTTAAACGCCAAACTTTCTCCAGCAACACCAATTAAGAAGACAAGAAGAAACGCTAAGTCAGATTTAAACAAAGGTTCTCCCGGTAATGTTTCTAATTCTGAAAGTTCCAAATCACCCAGTGGCAATGAAAAAACTATTGAATTGGATCATATAAAAAGTGAAGTTCAAATACCCTCTTCATTTAACGATGATGATATTTCACAACTCGAGGCAAGCTCAATGTCTCAAAATTCAATTAACGATTTTGAGCTTGTGGAAGATGAACCTAGTTCACCCCCAGAAACCCTTGACAGGACAAGAAAATCAATTTCTCCTAGCAGTAATGACTACAGCAAAGTGATCCAAAATGGATTTTCGAGCCGTGAATCGTCAGATCTGTCTGAAGATATTGAGAATACAGACGATCAAGAATCTAACAATTATAAGCGCTGCTATTATGAAGACGAAATCAGTGATAGGAAGAAACAAAAGCAAAATGAATTTCCTTCTGATAAGAAGAATGACAATGGACAGTCAGCACCAGAACCAGGTATTTCAATGAAAGATAAAAGTACAAGAGACTCAAATTTAGGCAAGCATATCGTTCATGTATCTTCCAATGGCCAAATTAGAAAAGATGTAAGCGATTCGATGGACAATGATGAGATACAATGCTCATCAACCAGCGATCAAACGGCACCACCTACTTTTAATACTCAGAAATTCAGAGCAACTTCTACCGCATTAGCAGAACCAAGCACTAATGAAACCTCGAGCAGTATACAATTATCAGATAGCTACAATACTTTGATACCAAAACTGCCTCCTGTACATGTTGGAGACAGATCTGAAGACTTTACTCCGGAATCAGATTCAAAATCTAATAATTTCCTTTCAACCATAGGTGAGGACGACGAAATATTTGACTCACAAAATATTAAAGAAAAGGAAGACTCAGATAATGTACCCCAAGACGAAGGGTCTACCACTAATGAAAATTCTGGATTGCAGCCATGCATAGCAGCCAACAATCTTGCTTCTTATATCGAAAATATGTCTGACGTCGAAATTTCACGTATTCCTCAAAGTGAAAAATATCAATTGGAAACCAAGTTGATGACATTTATTCTTCGTATGAGAAATATAGACTCTGCAGAGTCTTAAATAGCATAATTAATGTATACTAGTAATTTATGATACTTGAAGCGTAGATATTCTTTGTGCAGTATGATCTAATTTTATTTGAAACCAGGCACTTGATTGCAATCTAAGTTTATACAAGGTTCGAATTTACAATAATGATCCATTGTTTGAAACAAATATATACTATTAGATATATTAATTTCAATTGATTCTATTTATCTTTGCTTGTGATTCCAAAAAGTCTATATGTCAATAGTTCCGTATAATTCAAGCAACGAAATAGTCTATCACGATCCGAACCACGGTATTTTAGTTCTCCATGATAATCAGGATAATACGCTTCAATTAGTCTCAACTACAAACGAGGATCAGAGTAATAAAATAGATCTAGTTCGTAATGAAGATCGCAGCGGTGGAACAAGATATGGGAATAGCAATCCCCACAATCACGTAAAATGTCCGAATTGTGGGTTTGCATGGTCTGAACATTCCAATATTGGTGAATCGTCAAAGAGAAGAAAAAGCGATGCACTGAATGAATTAATGGATTCATTGAAATCCGATCCCGATAATACGAGGGCTATGATGAAGAATTTCCCGGAAGGTTTTATGCATCATGATTATTTTAAGTTGTTAGGAAAGCTACCTTATAATCAAAAACCTAGGGTCAGATCAACCTCTACTCTACCAGAAAATATATTTAACCAAGGTTATTTCAAAAGATTTTTTAAGAAGGTGCCTCCATTTATGCTTGGATCTGGTGCACACTCGCAGGTATATAAAGTGGTTCATGTATTGAATGATATAAAACTTGGAACGTATGCGGTAAAAAGAATTAGCATAGGAGATAAGATTGAGCTACTAGAACAGGTTTTAAACGAAGTACTTATTCTATACGAGCTATCCATACAAGGGGCTAATGAGAATAATTTAATTAGGTATAATCATGTTTGGTTAGAGTTGGGTGATATTCAAGATCTGAAGACTTACTTCTTACCGGATAAACAGAAAAATTCTGAATTTGATAATAAGATCCCTTATGTCTTCATTCTTCAACAATATTGTGATGGTGGGCATTTAGAAGACCTAATAGAAAAAGTATTCCTACGTGAATTGCATTTAAGTGCTAAAGAGCAACTTGATTTGGAAAGGCAGCGCCGTAGATCTGTACGTAAAAATTCTAGTCAGAAACTTGAGGGTATGGATCAAGAAGATAACGAAAATAAGAAACCTTGGTTGGGTAGCATTGAAATATGGAAATTTTTTAGGGATGTTGCAAAAGGTGTGCATTATTTGCATTTACACGGAATCCTTCATCGTGACCTCAAACCATCCAATTGTTTATTGGATATTAAGTATGATAATAGTCCTATCGATAATCGGATCTATGGGAGCGAAAATGAATTAAACAGAGAGCTTTCAAAGTTGCCAAAGGTCTTGGTATCTGATTTTGGGGAAGGCCAATTTATTAATAAGCATAACATTCCCGAGGATGATGTTTCCATTAAAGACGTGAATAAAGATGAAGACGATCGTCGTGGAAACACTGGTACTCTTGAATTCACAGCGCCAGAACTTTGGTTATTTTCTAATTTTGATCCGTCCCTTGGTAGTGAACGACAATATTTTATAAATGAATTCACTTATGAGAGTGATATTTATTCGTTGGGATTGATATTGTGCTGGTTATGTGCTGGAAAACTACCTTTTTCGCATATGATTAAAGGTGAATTGGACCCACAGCTCATCAGGGACAGAATTCTAGAATGGTACTTTGACCTAAATGCTACCAAATTCCACGAATGGTTTGTGTCTTCAACCCAAATAAAACCAGGAAATAATGATTTTGATGAAAACTGCGTGAGTGATTTTGAAAAACTAATATACTTGATGATAAAAGGTGATGATTCCAAAGAACCGGAGAATTTGCGACCAAACCGATTATTGTCAGGCGATGTGATAAAATTCTTGGATGCCATGAAATGGAAAAGATTTATAGCCGAACCTGAGATAATTCAGGACAATCTTGAAGAAAAAACAAATAACTACGGTCTAATTCCTGCAACAATTCCATCCCAACCTGAAGAGGCCATAGATCCTGATTTTATATATCAATCTGACGACATTACGTCGGAGGACGATGACGTACATGATATAACCAGTTCCGAATATGACGATGATTATTCCGTGAAATTTCCCACTAGAGATACTCTTGCATCATCTGCTGTCACTAAGTCAAATATATTCGACTTCTGCATGATCTTAAGCTACATGCTAAACATTTTACTTTTCGATATCATTGAGTACAATATTTTTTATACCTACAAATTGATTATCAAAATTTCAGTTCTAGTTTTGTTTTCTACGGATTTACTATTATTGGAGTCTAAATTTACAAGGGTATCCTGTTTGATATTAGCATCCAGTTTATCATTGGCCTTAGTTATAATGGATTAGCTGCAATTACATATCGGATCACATGACCGAAAATTTTTTGATAGTCCATCAAAATATATACAGCATTTATCTTCAACTATTTAATTAATAGTATTTCTCTCTAGACGTGTAGATGATGGTATCCAAAAGGAAGAGAGAATCTCCTCCAGCCAAACTTAAATCTAAGAAGCAAAGAAAAAAGACGAGCAAAAGTGGTGGAATAATACCGATTGAAAATAAATATGAAGCATTACCATCTAGTGATAATGAATCAGACTCAAGTTTGAAGTTTGACTTTAAATCAAATTCTAGGGAACCAGAGATGGTATTCGTTGAGTCGGATGATGATGAGGAAGGTGTTGTGATAGAATCCGATAATGACAGGCCGGAAGATCTGGAAGAACCACCATTGAAGAAGCAAAAGTTTGTAAATAATGAGTTAGCCAAGAATCAAGATTTCATAGAATTTGGCTTCAGCTCGTCAGAGGAGGATGCTCCTGAACATGACGATTATGATGATTATTCCGATGATGGGGTACTAAGTGATGATGAATCAGGCACGGTTCATACGCAAACCACCACCAAATCGTTATACCCATGGATTAAAGACCATGACCACTCAAAACAAAAGGAAATTGCGGATTGGTTCACTATGGAAATTAAAGATTTTGTCAATTACATATCTCCGTCTGAGGCGGAAATTATGACCAGAAATAGAGTTGTCAACAAGTTGAAACAACAAATTGGGCAATTTTGGCCTGGTACTGAGGTTCATGTTTTTGGATCTTGTGCTACTGATTTATATCTACCAGGATCGGATATAGATATGGTTGTTATATCAGAAACAGGAGACTATGAACATAGATCGAGATTATACCAGTTATCGTCATTCTTAAGAAATAAAAAGTTAGCAAAAAATATAGAAGTGATAGCCAAGGCCAAGGTTCCCATTATTAAATTCGTGGATCCAACTTCTAATTTCCATATAGATATATCTTTCGAAAGAACTAATGGTATTGATGCTGCTAAGAAGATTAGAAGATGGTTGTCATCAACTCCTGGTTTGCGAGAACTAGTCCTTATTGTGAAACAGTTTTTGAGATCACGTAAATTAAATAATGTTCATGTAGGGGGGTTAGGTGGATATTCGACTATCATACTATGTTATCACTTCTTAAAGCTACACCCAAGACTATCTACTAAGAATATGGCGGTGTTGGACAATTTGGGTTCTTTGTTAATAGAATTCTTTGAATTGTATGGGCGTAATTTTTCTTACGACAATTTAATTATTGCAATTGATACAGAAACTGATCTTCCAAAATACTTGCTAAAAAGAAAACATCCAGTCTTGAATACTTCTAGAAATCCATTTTCCATCATAATACAAGACCCTTCTGATCCAGCTAATAATATAACAAGATCATCGTATAACTTAAGGGACTTAAAGAAGGCATTTGGAGGGGCATTTCAATTATTGGTTGATAAATGCTACGAATTAAATGGTGCATCTTATAAGGCCAGAATCGGGCAACTGATTCTAGGTGATATTATCAAATATAGAGGTAAAGAAAGAGATTTCAACGATGATAGACATAAGGTCACCAATGATGCATTAATTAATCATGAAAATGAGGATGGAAATGATGATGATGAAAGTGATGGTGCCAATGGTAATAATAAATACTATTTTTCTGACATGACGGTTGAAAGTGAAGAAGACACCACATTTGCACAGGATACAAAACCTGAAGATCCAAATAAAAAGAAAGTAGCCGATTTTATGAGCATCAACGCGCCATCTGAGGATGAAGAAGACGATCTCAAGGAAAATGAAGAGGAAGATACTGAAACCCAAGACTCCGATAAACAAAAAAATAATTTA
The DNA here is from genome assembly GCA_900006135.1 of Debaryomyces tyrocola. Taxonomy (NCBI): domain Eukaryota; kingdom Fungi; phylum Ascomycota; class Pichiomycetes; order Serinales; family Debaryomycetaceae; genus Debaryomyces; species Debaryomyces tyrocola. The sequence goes on along the minus strand of LN874565.1, from coordinate 205,475 downwards.
GATAAAGATATTAAAAGAGACTACTGGAGACAAAAAGGGTTAGGATTATGAGCATTATATTACATTGCATTTACTTCCATCTTGTATTTATAAAGTATTATTTACACATCAACAGCATTTATTATTATTTGTAGTATCACCAAACCTAGAATTGAAAACATTTATCATACCTGGCCGTTGCGAATTATTTGCTTCGTTATCTTGATTTTTGTAGTACTCTGTAAAGAACTCTTCATCAATGTCATCCACTACCTCATCGAATAACTCGTCTATTCCTTCGCCTGTTTTGGCACTGGTTTTATAAAATTTCATAGTATTTGCAAGATTTGATATATATTCCGAAGGATCCCGTAGCCCATCTATATCATTCTTATTCCCTATTAGTTTAATGTTTATATCCTGGTCATTTGCGTTGATTTGCAATTGTTCTATCCAATATTTGGCCTTATCAAATGTCTCTTCCATATTAGACAAGTCAAAACATACTAACGCCGTTTTTGCATTACGGTAATACATGGGAGTTAACGATCTATATCTTTCTTGTCCTGCAGTATCCCATATTTCAAATTTCACTTTCTTTTCCGGGTTATTATTTGAATGATGCTCCTTTGTAATAAAGGCTGCTCCGATAGTATTAGCCGTATGTTCGTCAAACTTATTGGTCGTGAACCTATGAACTAATGACGTTTTTCCGACAGAAGAGTCTCCTAGTATCACGATTTTGTATGGTGGTGATTTTGTACTGGGCATCGTAGCCTTTTATTTACCTGATATCTCTATCTTTAGTACCAGTCTGTTGATGATGACTTAAAGTATTAGTTACACAAAATCGAGGAGATGTTGCAACCTAATATTCACATTTATGAAGATATACACCAGATATAACAACCTATATAATGACTCGGGTTATCAGTAGAAAGCGTATGTTTTTCTGTGAGCAAAGTAAATGCAGCTTTCGATTTCCTTTTGCAGCCATTCTCCTTCTTTCCTTTCCTTAGGTATTTCTTGTCCAAATTCCATCTACTCCTGATATCCTTTTAGCTTCTGTATCATTAGGATTAGCTCAAATATTTACGATATGTTGCTATAGTAAGGGTGGACTAAATAATGTTTTTTGGCGTAAATTTCGATGGAACGATTGGAAGTTTTTGTGATTTCTTTAAAGATATTGTTCATAAATACAAGAAACGGTGAAGTAGAAACTGAATTAAATAAATTTGATTTCTATAATACTAAATTGAGTAGATTTGTAAGTTACAAGTCTTGTGAAAAATAATTTGAAATGCAAAGACTAAATTAATTTAAATGTGATAACTTATAATATAAGTTTCGAAGCTCGTCTCCTGTTTGTAAATAGCCTGTAGTATCAATGTTAGAATTTCCAAAATTTGCTTATATGTGTAATATGAAATACACATATCATCTAATCTAACCATACCTAAAGGACCTCCAGTGTAATAGTCAATTTGATCGATTGTATCATAGACAGGATCGTCACTGCCATAATCAATATCTATTATGGTAAAATAATTAAGTTGTTCACAATAATTAAAGAAATAACTTTTGAACATCCAATATTTTCGAATATCGTTGGCTAGCATCTTTTTATTAAAAGTTTTGTTATTATTTTGGATTTTGCCCAGAGCCAGACTCATATATAGCTTCAATTCTTCATACTTATTCTGATCCGATGTCATTTCTTTTCTATCAATCATTTTGCATCCTAAATAAATAAAAGTCAGGTTTGACATCACACATAAAGTATATATCTATCCAATTCATTAGCATGGATACAGCTGCAACTTGATATTTCATAGTATCTTTTGCAAACTTTATTAATTTAATACAAGTTTCTTTGTTGGGTATTTCTGGATACCAAATACAGAAAGGGGGACACTTAGTAACAAAACCAATGTTAACAATATCATTCATTATAAATTTTCCACATATTGCTTTCATGACGTCTATACACAAAATTATATCAGATTCGTATAATTTAGCAGCAAATTCTATACTACAATTAATTCCTCTGCATAAACATATATTTAATAATCCTGATTTTTCATCACAAGAATAATTTGCAATGAATTCATCAAAATTTCCATTATATGCGGCTAAAATCAATTTTCTGTTGTACATTTTTATACGATCCATGAATAAAACTAGAATCAAATCAAACTTGAAATTGTTATACCATCACAATTACGGCGAATATGGTCGTGGTCTTTACCGTACAAGAGGGTGTAGTTATATAATATGTGATCTTAGTATGTCTCTTTGATATCCTGATCCACTTCATTGTTATTATTAGCCTATATTCATATAACTTACTCTCTGTAACAGTATTACTCGTACTTGAGAAGCCATATGGAATTATGCTCAATATCGATCTTTGAGATGACAGCAGATGAATTTATTATTCTGAAATCTATAAATATTGTGCTAAAAACGTAAGTTATAGACATAATGATCCAAAATATTAACAATATTGGATTGGAAAAATAACAGAAGTTTTTTGGAAGCTTTAAACAACCATGGTAAACCTTTTCTACTTTGTGTAGACGTTTCTTGAAGTTTAATATGATTACGGTCAACTATTCTTAGAATTTCATCAATTAGTTTTTTGTGCATGTTTATATAAACTACTCAAAACAACCATTCTTAAAGCTTATTTCTTTGTTGATCTGTTTCATTATTTAAATGTAGCTAAAATTCTGATATTAGTTCAAAATCTATTGAATCAAAATTATTTACTTTTTCGATATATTTAAAATCATTTGACTTTTTGCTTTTAATAGAACTTAAAAATCTATAATCAAATTCAAACTCTATTTCCTGTATTTCCACCCTATTAGATAAACCCAATATCCTTTCATTTTTTATGTCCAATATTTTATAGAAATAACCTAAATTTTTTGCTTTTTTCATTTGATCATCATAAACTTCTTTATTACAACATTTAGCTGCCGACTTATACAATTCCCATTCAGGTAAAAAATCATTTTGAAAATATTAATAATTAGAACCACACATTATTGTAGCTTTTGCAACATTATATTTTAAAAATTCATATCTTGAAAATAAATAATTCATATACGGTAATTTCTGAAAAAATAGTCCATATGTCAAACGGCCTATCTTGTAAAATAAAATTATCATCTACTATATTATTAAATAATAATACAGAAACAGCAAATTTTCATAGTGAAGATTCTTAATTCTTTAGATACCATACAGCAAACTCAAAATCAGTTAGCATATATTGTTTAATTAAATTATCTTCTTTTTCACAAATAATTTTATATCTTTCTTGCATATTTCATATTTAAATAATCTTTTTAATCATTAATCTTCAACTTCAAAATGCTAGACTATTAAATTTACTAAACGAAATTACAAAATAGAGAGAAACAACCCTAAAATTTTGAGAATAGGTCAATTAATTTTGGTTTTTTGGTTTTTAGAACCGTTGAAACATGAATCCCTCTTATTTTAGGTTTTCTTTTGTTTTGTAATACGGAATATAGTTCACACTTCTTGAATCTTTGCCTGAGACATCAAAATAATGCATTAGAAATGCTGTGTGCATAGCCTTCAACAGCTTACAGATTACTATTTACAATAGTAACAAATAGTAATGACGAAATCGCCATCACAGCTCATACATGATTCTACGGTCTAAGAATGAAATATATGGATCTACTGACACCTCTCTTTCAAATTTGAATCCAGACAGGTTCTTAAAAGACACAATTTTTTCTCTCCATCAACTATCGCATCTGTTTATGATTGCATCCCCGTAATATGTCTGCCCGATCCGAAACCAAATACTGGCTCGAATCACGCAATTACAGGAATCATAATAATGCACTGTCTATGTGATGGATTACTTTTGGACAAAGTTAATGAAGAAAAGGAAAAAAAAATTAAATCAACTAAATCGCCCGATGCTTTTATAGCGGAAAATTGGGTGAAAAAAAATGTATTTTGTGTAACAAATGAGTAAATGGTCGGGTAACTGTCTTTCTGATCAAGATTTGGTTAACTGTAGGTAAAAAAGAATAACAAATAGCACACTTATTTAATTGAATATACACATTTTATAGAGGAATCAGATCATAGATGTCATTTTTTGGTCAATCTAATGGATTGAGTGGGTCTAGTGGTTCAAGTGGAACAGGAAGAATCAACCCACCAACTGGAGGAGTCAGTGAAAGCTTGCAAATGGGAAATAGAAGTGACGCTGGCGCTATACCTAGCAGCGGTAACGTTAGTAGTACAATTCCAAGTAGTAATGCTCATACATCGTCTAGATTATTGCAGGATTTATTAGAGTCCGCTAATAACTTACCCAAGCCAAATAATTCAGATTTAGGATCAATTCACTTAACATTGAATGGGTTGAAGAAAAAATCAAATCAGCTTAGAAAGAGGAATGATAATGAAGGACAGAACTTCACCAAGGCGCATTATTTATTGGCGTCGAGTGGTGTGAGCGCAGAAGAGATCGAGAACGAATTGAACTCGATTGAGGTACCGGTAAAGCCACTTGAATCGCAGACTGTTTCGAATGCAGTTAATAATAACATCGATAGCTATTTGAACGACAAGAAGGACGAGAATATTTTGGCGGCTATTGAACAGTCGTTGGTATCGGCGTCGAAAGACTTCAACCAGTTCATTAATGAAAATGTTTCCATCGACTGGAAAGTACGTCGAGACGAATTGAGAAAATCGTTTGGGATCGGGGGTCCTCAGAAGAACACTTCGCATAAGGTGTCTAAGCCCACCAAGTCGGTAACATGGAACAAGTCCATCCCCGGTAATTATAATGTATTAGCGCCATTATCGACCCATAAATCCACATCATTTTTAAAGAATTTGACTAGAGAAAAATTCGAGAACAACGCCCAGATTGTATATCAATTGAACGAGGCTAGGTTGAATAACTCGTTCTTTCCAATAGCTTTAAGTTTTGAGGAATTGAATAGGTCATATTCAGATTTGAAGTCAAAACAAATTTCGGAGGCTTGGAAAATACTTATCGAGTTGACAAACGAAAAGACAAATAAAATTAATCAAGAACAAAAGTTTTTTGAAACATACCAAACTACTGATCATACCAATTCCATGAAATTTAGAAAGCAAGTCATACAAAGAAGTAAAAATTATTTGGAACAACAGTTTTATAACTACATGGACGAAATCTACACTAAGGATGATAAAAAGAAACAGTTCTCTACATCAATTAACATTGACAAGGTTTCATATTTTATTGATAAAATCATCATGAAGAATAATACGGGATTTGTAGATCAAACCTTGAATGTTAATGGTGTTCCAATATGGGCATTGATATTCTACTTATTAAGAAGTGGTTTATACAAAGATGCTCTAGAATTGGCATCACAAAATAAAGATCTTTTCAATAAATTTGATAAGAACTTCCCAGTTTACATAAAGAAGTTTGTTGAAAATGATTGCATTAACTTACCAATGGAATTGAATGAAAGATTAAATGCTGAATTTAATCAACAGTTTGCATTTATTAATGATGACTTGAAGGGTAACTTCGATCCTTTCAAATATTCAGTATATAAACTCATTGGAAAATGTGACTTATCGAAGAAAAAATTGCCAGATGAAATTAATTTAAGTATTGAGGATTGGCTTTGGTTTCACTTATCCATAATTAATGAATTCAACTTTGACTTGAATTCATCAAGTTTAATTTTTGAAAATTACTCCTTGGAAAACTTACAAAAGAAAGTTATTCAATTAGGACCTAAAAAGTTCAATTCATCTTCCAATAACCCATTATACTTGAAAACTTTAATAATGGTTGGGTTATACGAGTTGGCTGTAGAATATGCATTTGATCTGATAAATGAATGTGATGCTGTTCATTTAGCAATTGGATTGTGTTATTACGGATTATTGAAAGTTTCAAGTCTCAATAATAAGGACGAGTTGATCTTCATCAATTCGTCAAATGAATATGAGATTAACTTCAGTAGATTGTTAGGTTCATACACAAGATTCTTCAAGATCAGTGACCCAATGGTTGCTTGCCAATATCTCATCTTGATTGCCATGTCAAAGGGTGGCGATTCAAAGGAAGAGATATCCAAATGTCATGAAGCATTAAGAGAACTAATCTTAATTTCAAGAGAATTCAATATGTTGTTGGGTGAATTGAACCAAAATAATGGGAATAAAATACCTGGGATTTTAGAGAAACAAAGATCTTTAATCAATTTATCTAATTTGGAACAATTTCAAAAGCAAATCATCGAAACATCTGCTATTAGATGTGAAGAAGAAGGTAGAATCTTTGATGCATTATTACTATACCAATTGTGCCAAGATTTCGACACGGTTGTTTCGTTAATCAACAAATTGTTAGGCGAAACGTTATCAACTACCGAATTAGATAAGCCATTAATTAATTATGGTAATTACGAAAATATCAATGGCGAAATACAATCTGAAAATACTATAGATAATAATATTATATTATTATCTCAACACATAATGAAGCTTTTCTACAATAATAGTTTTATTTTGGATAGAATCAGTCCTTCCAAAAAGGAAACTTGCGATTTATTATTACCAATAATTCACATCAGAGACTTGTTTATGAATAAGAACTGGAATGATGTTATAATTGAAATTAATAAATTAGGTTTGTTGCCTGTTAATCAATCTAATGGGTTAATTGAAATCAGAAAAATGGCAGAATTTGTTCATAACACATTGGATGATCATTTGATCAAAGTTATCCCATCTTTATTGATAATGGTAATGACGTCTGTATCGCAATTGAATTATTCTATTTTAACGAAACGTTATCAAACCTCGAGTAATGAAAGAGAAGAATTGTCCAACTTGAAGACCATTGCAAAGAACTGTATGATTTATGCTGGTATGGTACAATATAAGATGCCAAGAGAAACATACAGTTTACTTATTTCCTTAGAATCACTGTTGTAATTATATATTTAGACATAAATAAAATTTTGTATATTATCAGAAAGTCTGCGCTCGTAAAAAGTGAGTAGATTTCGTTTATTAATGAAATCCTCTTTGTTGCAAGATGCCACCTAAAAAATCTAAAAATGATTCCAAAGTGTCAAAGATTGATTCTAAACACTTGAAGAAATTCAAGTTTCCTGATAACTTTAATAATTTGCTGGTTAATTATTCAAAACAGTTCTTTAAACCTCAACCAGAAACTTTAATCAGAGATCAAATAATAATAGTGGAAAAGTTTTTTAGTAATGAACTCTGCAATGAACTAATTAAGTCGTTTGAAAGCTCTCCCGAATTAAAAATGGAAACAACACCGTTGATTAAAAGTAAAGAATACGCTGCAAGGTTTAATGACAGAGGTTTTAGTGTTGACTTTGATGCTTCAAGAAACTTGTGGTCATATCTACAAAAGATATTATTGCAAGAATTTGAATACGAAGACGATGATGGCAATGATATGAAACTGATATTTAATGATGCAATAGCGTTAAATTCACAATTAAGAATATATAGGTATAGGAAGGGACACCATTTTGGACAGCATTATGATGAGTCGGTGATATGTCCCTTGGCTGAAGATAAAAGTAATCAAAAGGGCATTACAAAATGGACATTGCTCATATACTTAACTGGCGATGATGAGTTTAAAGGTGGAGGTACAATTTTTTATCCTGATTACTCAAGTGCTAAGCACTTGAATGTTCATCCCAGTAAAGGCATGGCATTGTTGCACAAACATGGTGATGACTGCTTAAAACACGAGGCAGAGATTGTCGAGGATGGTGTTAAATGGGTTTTAAGAAGCGATGTTGTCTATCCATTATAAAGAATATTTCTATAAACCTAACCTAATAATTTTTGTCTGAAAAACCCTTGAGTTTCTTCTATAACCTGATTAAAATCGGTACATCTACCTCTTGTAAATAGTTTCTGTTTAACCCAACCGCTCAATTTATCCTGGATTTTATCCTGTCCATACCTTTGGTCAAATAAATAAATAATTGAATAATCATTCTTATGTCTAATACTTCTACCAATACTTTGATTGACAGCTCTCATACAGATATTTTCATAGAAATTTTTAGCATTCACTACCGCTTGCGATTTAGTTCCTCCTTTTGCAATTGTTGATTCTTCAATGAATTTTCTTTTGGCGATTAGTTCAGCTGAGAATATATTGGGAAATGGTAGCCCAATCATTATCACTCCTCTCGCTAATTCATCTGAAAAATTAATACCTTCGGACATTTTACCACCGACTACTGAAAGCAATAAAGCGCTTTGTTTTTCAGATTTATTGGTAATTGAATAGTCATTGAGAATTTTCTCAACTTTGGACGAGTCCTCGGGTTCTTGAAATATTGCTTTTACTTTGGTTAACGATTCAATTATCTTATTTTGCTTCCATACATTTATTACAACATTTAGATATTTATAACTGGGAAAGAATATAACTATTCCATCCGGTGTTGATTCTATAATTTTCAAAATTGCATGCCCTAGTTCAATTATCATCTTAGTGTTGTTTCGCTTATCAAACAGAAATTCAAACGAAATATCATTGTAATTACCTATAGGGAAAACCTCTAAATTTTCCTGGGGTATGATATGTCCACAGCTAAATTTCTTTATTTGTTCAGGTGGTATGTAGGGAAACAAATAATTAGAGTAATCATTCATAGGTTCCATAGTACCCCCACATAACAAAACACATCTAGCCCTTTTCACTATATCTCTAAAGATTTCGCTTGGGTCCAACAACATATAATTAATAGAAACAGAATCATTGGTTTTATCCCAGAAAAATTTGCCTTCTTTTGAAGGATTTGTTAAACTTTTCAAAAACTTAGTTATTTTAAATAAAAGGGGATTTGATCTATTTTTTATGGGCTCTGAATTATTAACTTTTTCCATATAACTTTCTATCTTATAAGCAATCTTGGACTTATTTAAAAACTGCTCTATCTTGTGAATATTTACAAGGTCCCCGGTAGTTCCTTCAAAAATATCACTTATTATAATTTCATCACCATGTTTAATCTTTCCATCCTTGGAATTGGAAGAAATAAACTTTTCTAAAACTTGACACAATTTAATAAGTTTCATGATGTTTATTCTATTCCCACTGTTCAATCTTTTAATGAACTTATTAAGATAAAATTTCAAGGACTTCGTGATATCCGATAGTTCATTACTGGTAATAGAAACCGAGTATATAGAACTAATTACATCCAACAAATTATGAGCTTCATCAATAATTATTATAGAGTCATCTATATTCAAATTAAGTGCCAGTCTAGTTGAATCTTGAAGTAGCATTTGATATGGTAACGCGATTATTTCAGTAACGTCGATTCCTTTTCTTACAGAGTAATACGGGCATATTTTCAATTTATTACCCAATTCACCCAAGTCTTCAATATCATAAATTTTTGTGAAGCTGAGATCAGAAAACTTCTTGACTATCTCTTCAGACTGGGTATTGTGGAGTTTTGGAATATACTCACAGCTATTTTTTGAACTTTGTTGCAAATCGATGCACGCATCGTTAATACTTGAAACATTAGAAAGCTTTGAAATCTTGGGGTGTATACATAACTGCTTCCTTGATGCTAGAGGAGAGAACTTTATTCTTTCTGGTATATTATCTAATGATGATTCAAATTCCGTCATATTCAATTGATGAGAAAATTGGCTTAGTTGGGAATGAGTTCTCGAGGAAAAGAAAATCTTGACGGGACAGTCATTTACTGGCTCAACTGTTTCCTTGGGGCCATCTACCCTGGATAATAGCTCGTTAATCTCGGACGTTAATTTATCGTTTTCATATTTCGAATCCAACTCAGAATCACTATAATAATCAGCAGGTATGAAATTTTCATCCTGTTCTTGTTCTTTTTCAGGCTTTTGTCTCTTTATCTTCTTTTCAGGTAATTCACTTACTTTGGAAACATCATAATTTTCCAGTAAATCGTCTAAGAACGTCTCATATTCCTGGGCCCGCATTTTTGTCCTATTTGCAATAGTCTTTTGATATGCCTGCTTAACCCATTCTGGTTCGTCTTCAGAGTCAGAGTCTTCAGTCTCCCGGAATGTTGAATTCTTTTTGTATTCACGTAACCATGTCATAGACGAACAGATTAAAGACAACGTTTTACCTGTACCGGTTGGGCTCTCAAATAACCCGATTTTATAATTATCAATTACATCATAAATTGCATCCATCAACTGTATTTGAATATCATACGGCTCATACGGGTGATTGTATTTCCTCGAGATATTATTACCGACATCATTTGCTTCTAAATTTCCCATTAATGACTACTAATATTCCAATAACTCAGTATGGACCAAGCTTTTTGATATTAGATGAGTACTAAATCATGTGACTATATTTCAATATAAATAGAATATAGTAATAGATATACTATCGAAGGAACTGTAATTAGCATAGTGAGTTCTAGTAGGATGGATGTATTATTACTATATTATCTATTTTTGGGTAATGCAATTTAATCTTCAGATCTTTATCATTTTTTAATAAGATTAAAACTATATAGCATATTTACTGATATATCACGAAATAAACTTGGATCTAAAGCTTGCAAGTAGTGTTAAGCATCTTCTTGAAGTTCTCAACACCCTCTAAATTCGTGCATGAGCCCCCGCAAGCAACGACGATAATGATATCATCAGGAGATAAATTATTGTAATGCTTTGTCAAAATATCCATTCTATTGTATACTAATGACAATGCAGTACCGCAAGCTGGCTCAACAACAACACCGCTATTATTGTAGAAATCAATTAAGCCTTGAATGGCGTCTAAGTCGTCGATCGAATCAACATAAGTCTTGAATTTAGAATTATAGTAGTTGTCTAAACTTTGTTCTGACAAGTATGAGCATGCAAGTGAGGTGGCTAATGAGTTGACCGAATCTAATGTAAAGACTTCTCCAGCCTTGATTGTTTCCAATAAAGTTGGAGCCTGGTTAGTCTCAACAAGCATCAAGCTTGTATCTTTGTTTGTTCTGTTTTGTTCAAGGCCCTTCATAATCCCGTTATAAAGGCCGCCTCCGCCAACAGAGCACACAATCCCTTTGATTTTTTGTGAGTCGTTATAGGATAATTGTTCCTGGTATATTTCGTCCACTAACGACGAGTGGCCCTCCCATATTAATGGGTTGTCAAATGGATGACAATATATTGGGTAAATGTTTAAGTCTATGTTCCTCATCATGTTCTTCAAGTACCCGTCCGCCTCGTTAATATTCTTCCCGTGCATAATAGTCTTGGCCCCGTAGCTCTGCAATTTCTCAATAATCTCTGGCTTTGATGTGGTTGGTAAAACAACGGTACATCCTATCCTAAAGTAACGGGCCAGGTATGCTGCTGCCAATCCGGCATTTCCTCCACTTGACGCAAACACGTAGAGGGTCTTGTCAATCTTTTCCTTTTTTGCTTTTTGGATCAGTCTGTAAATCAAATTGGAAATGCCCCTCAATTTAAAGCTACCACATGGCTGTTCATATTCATTCTTCAAGAAAACACGGCATGGTGGTTTATGTGGCAAGTCCTTAGTAACTTCCACCAACGAGGTCTTGATAAATGGCTGCGAATCACGCAATGTTTCAACTGGTAACGACATATCTAATCCTGTGTGTATGTTTCTATTCGAATCTAACTGTTGAAGTATATTAGAAGCTATTTTGTTGAACTGGTGTACATTGACCTTCTTTTTTCCCTTTTATATATGGACTCCCTAGTCCTTATATACTAGGAAAGAGTTTTATGTGTTAGAGCTGCAACGGTTTGACTCGGCCACAGAAGCAACTGAACTCTGACTCGGATTTCTGACTCGCAAACAACTCGGTGCTCCATTTTGCCAGTCAAGGATATCAACACATCCCTACACCCATATATTAGTGGCACGGCAAATGGTTGTGAAACTTACTCCGATGGAGGATATACATAGAATCGGTTATATCAATCGGCAAAATCGTTACAGGTCAAATGTTCCAGAGTGAAAAGATGAAAGTTTTCATTCAAAGCGTACAGCTGATGAGATGACCTGACTTATTAAAAGTTCTAACGTAAGCTTAGAGTTCATAATACATATATATATATTTATGTGTCAAAATCTTCATAAGGAGAAAAACATACAATTGCAAGAGATCGGAGCTCGGACACAAATATATGTAATTGTGGTGGATGTCTAGGCAGCGGAGACAAGAGGAGAGTTTGGTGCACAATATGTTCCGCAAGGACAACTGAAATTGTCGCAGAGCTCATCCAAATGCCGCAGATAGTGGAGTTGCCCTTCCACAGAAAAATGTGTCAGTCAAAATCTGGCATATAGAGAAAACTATTTATGGCAGGAACAGGGTTTAGAAAGTGCTATCGCATACGATGAGGTGTAGACATGTAGACTAAAAGGGTGAACGCAGAATGCTGGTTACTTGCAAAGTGTAACGTTGTGGTTAGTTATAGAGGATGAATCGGAATCGGTGTTCATTTTTTGCGGGAAATATATAACCTTTTGTAGAATGGGGTCATGATCCGTGAGAATGCTGACTCGTTTCTACGCCTCTGTTTTGGTTCCAGAGTTATTTGTAACTGAAATACACGGAAGAGGGCTGAAAATTTATGAATTAAGTGCCTGCTACAATTTTAGGTCTGGCAGATTCTACCATGAACTGTTGAATTACGTTGATGCATTCATACGTATATGATATTAAATGAAGATTTATAAGTCATTTATAAACACCTTACATTCGTTCCAATTTTGTAGGTTGTCCTTAAATAATTGTTTACCGTTCTTGATAAACTCCAACATGATCACAAGCCATTTCTTTTCGACCCTAACCAAAAAGTCGTTGAAGTTCAAGTTCAACTCCTGAGTAAGAGTGGACATGTCGGTGTTAGTTAAATCAATGAGCTGGTCCAACTTGGTCAACTCCTTTTCTATCTGGTTTATCTTATGTTTGTAATGGCTGTTGATATCTATATTTGTATTTTCAAGGTTTGCAGAAGGGTTAACGGGGTAACTCACATTTTCATCACTAACGAGAGGCGTTCTTTCTTCTCTATTCCCGGTTCCCTCAGATGGCATACTATGGGCAGGCATATCTTCTTTTAGAGTGAATGTAGGTTTGCTGTTACCTCCAAATAACCCGTACCAACTTTTCTTTGATGATAGTTTACGATTCTTCAACCGCTTCTGATTCAATTCAATTTTCTTGATAGCTTCATTGATGCTAGGACTGTCGATATCTAAATTTCGTAAATCCTTTAGTTTCAGCTGAGATTCAAAATTAGTCGAAATGTTTGCAAGTTCTTGGTATTTACTGAACTTTAGCTTGTATACTAGCTTATATTGTATTATCTTGAATTTGTAAAACTTGATTAACTGTAACGATGTCAAATAATACTGCACTAGTTGACTGATGGGTTCTTGCCATTCAGGTATTATATCGTTCATCAAGAATGCTTCATATCCGAGAAAGTTAGAGTCTATGGTTGACCCAAATTTTTCGATCAACGAGCTCAATGCATTGGAATCTGTGTTCAATTCATGTATTTGTAAAGAAAAATTGTTTAAATTACCGCCTAATTCAATCAACGTGTGTATGATAGACTTGAAATTCTTGACAGATCTAGAATTTAACTTGTTTAATTCTGTTAGTACCTTTATATTCTGGTGAAAATTCTTCTCAAAATCTATCAAGCTAATGGGTATCTCTGTGAATAGACTTGTCGTAGGCTCGGATAGGTGTCGCCTATCATTTTGCTCCTTTCTGAGCTCAAAAACATGTACTTGCTCATTTAATTTATGCAAATCTTCGTTTAATTTGTGAAGTGAACTAATGTTATCAATATTTGAGTTCAATTCAAACCCATTTACTATTGGTAATAACGAATACAACCCATTTTGATCGGTCGGATTCACAGGATTCGCCAATAACAAATTGTTGGGGATTAAACTAACCGGAGGTTCGTTAACAGCATTATTCCAGCAAAGTTCGTAGTTGGGGTCCAAAAACTTATGTACAAGCACACATCTCTTCAACGCTACATTGGAGTTAAATATTACGTCTTTTAAAAAATTGGCAAAACACCGCTTCCTGGTCTCTATGATATTGAATTCTTTTGAATTGTCGATCGAATTAATCAAATACGTGAATAATGTGTGCTTCTCTGGTATAGGTGGAATTACCAACGTAGGGAATAGTATCTGCAAGTTATCTCTCAAAGACTTAAACTCACTATACCTCCGCTTCACTATCATGCGATTATCATCGCCGCTCGATAGCTCGATCGAATAAACAACGACTGATGAGTTAATCATTCGTTCACTGGAAATGACATTTATTTGTAGATTAGGATCGTTGACCATCTGCGCTATTTTCTTTGATAATACGATAGAATTGCTGACCAAATCGTTATTGTGGACCAGATTATTATCATCGTTGGTGATATTGGGGTCCCCATTGGATGTTACCGACGGAGAACACATCTGTTTGCTCTTGCCGTAGGGATCTCGGAGAAACGATTGATTTCCGTAGAATGACGGATTGTTGTCCTGCTCGATGTCGCCGAACAAGTTGTTATCGTTGGGATTCATTACTGATGTATTGTTATCTCTCAGTAGCCTTATTGCTGCTCATACTTTTGATTAAAGATATATTGTGTACTGCACATAGACCGCCATCAGCCAAAAATGCTCCAGGCCCATTCCTAGGGGTCCTAATAGGGGTCCTAATAGGTGTATGAACAAGTATTCTGGATGTGTAGCAAGTGAAAGGGGGTTTTTCTAGATGGTTTAAAGGGACTAGGGGTTCGAGATTGGTTTCTTTCATTTTTTTGTCGGCTTTCTGTCCTCTGAAAGGTTTCTCAAATTTCTCAAATGGTCTCCACAGATGTTGATGCGGACAAGTTTACCTTGATTTTGGATGTTTGCAGCCAATATGTGATAGTCTTTATTGATATTCATGAACACAGCTTGAAACTTCCGTCCTTGTGACCCAACTTTTCTAATACATTGCCCTCTACCGTTGTTATTTCTCAGCAGAAGGTCTCTACGGCAGCTTTCTCTCTGTAGAAGGTCTCTACGGCAGCTTTCTCTCTGTAGAAGGTCTCTACGGCAGCTTTCTCTCTGTAGAAGGTCTCTACGGCAGAATTACGGACAATATATGTGCTCGCAGAAACTATATCTGACCTCCTCCATCATCTGACTAGTGCGACTCCCAATCTCTGCTAAGATATATATGCTGGTTCCTTGACTATTCGTATTTTCGTCGCATTACAGCAATCGAAGTATATTTCGCAGCTATACCTTGCGCTCTGTTCCCATAACTAGCCTTCATAATCGTTCATCCCCAACCGCTGCATACGTCACAAATTTTATTCGCCCCATTCAATACTTCATTAGTCCCATTCGATATTCATTAGCCCCCATTGACCCTTTCGGCCCTCTCGCTTTATGCGCGCCCTTCCACGTTGCCATTGTGCTCCCATCTCCCATCGATAAAAGAAGCCCGCCTCAATCTCGTCTCCGGCCACGATCTTCCATTCCTATCAGTTTTAGGGGCTCGTGGTCGCACAAAACGGTATCTTGCATATCCCATTGCATGTCCTATTATTCTCGCCCAATACATATATGGCTTTGCTTGCAATAGTTGCGTCTCCCCCAAACATATCATTTTCAATCTGCGATCACATCGTTCTCCCACTATTCTTCCCTGTCTCTCTTTTCATACCATTTGTTCCAATCACCTTCATCGTCTTTAAGCTTTAGTCTTTTCCTTCTCTTGCGTTTATCTACGTACAATATGTTGCCATCGCTCCCCTCCCTTCCCCCGCCATGAATAAGCCTGGCCGTTAAGTGGTCGCATGTTCGAACCTCATCTCGGACATCAGACCGTCCTTGAATTGCGATACCATTCTCACATTTTTTCTGGGTCGCGGCATTATGTAAACAACAAAGCTGCCTTACTTAATTCGAACAATTCTAGGTACCAAAAAAGCATCCAACATCGCTCCATAAATAACATTAACAAAAGAAGTGAGTTTATGATTTAGAGGATGGTGGCATTAAATAACATGTTTGGCATGAGTAAGCTATATGTCAAACATTCGAAGAGAATCTTGCTAGTGTGCTTAATTCTAGTAAGTATCCAAGTATTCTATTTGGTGCACCGAAATAAATGGGTCCTGAATCTGGTTTCATTAAAAAAAGAAGGATACAGATTGATCAAATATTTTGAGAATTCGGAGTCGGGACTTATGGTGGTTGAGAAGTCGTACAAGATCAGCAAGAATGAGGCAGAACGGGCGGAAAACCAGGATGAAGATATCAACAATAATAAATACAACATAGAGACAATCGAAGGATACAAATACGACAAACAACAGGCAATAGACCAACAGCAGAAGTTATTGCAAGAAAATTCATCTGTGAATGAAAAGATGGAATTTGAAACGAGGTTTGTGGAAAGGCTTGTTTCGTTTTTCAGCGATTTATTCGTGCTAATCGAGACGTGTGGACCAGAGATTGAGAAGGTGAACAACAATGAGCACTACCAGGCGTCGAAGGATGCAAACAAGTTCCCCAATAGAGATGGACGCGTGCCAACGTATGGGGGCCATTTGCGGGAGAACTACCTTGAGGAGCCTATCAGAACCAAAGAATTGCTTGAAAGCTACCTCCAGTTGTCGAAAGAAGAGATATTTGCGTTGACAAAGTCTCAATCCAAGTTCATGGAAAGCATGCCCAACGAGTATCCCCTGGAGATGGTAGAGTTGAGTAAATATAACCATTTTTTGAAGGGTGACGGGATTGTATATCTCGGGGGTGGAAAGTATAACCAACTCGTGATGCTCTCATTGAAGTTGTTAAGATCGCACGGGTCACAGTTGCCGGTCGAAGTGATCATTCCCAAGAGGAGTGACTTTGACATTGATTTTTGTAACCGGGTGCTCCCAAACATGAATGCCAAATGTAAGGTCATGTCAGACTACTTACCTGAGAATATTATGAAAACCATCGGAGGTTTCCAGTTTAAAACTGTTGCATTATTGATATCGTCATTCGAGAACGTATTATATTTAGATGCCGATAATTTGCCCATCAAAAATGTCGATCTATTATTCACGAACAAACCATACGTCGATAAGCATTTAGTGATGTGGCCTGATTTATGGAGAAGATCTACGTCTCCTATTTTCTACGATATCGCACAGATTGCAACTGATAGCAAGAAAAGAGTTCGTAATAGTTACTTCCTTGGTGACACTAGAGGTTCTTCCGACCAGATTCTGTACCACGACTCTGAGGGCACCATTCCCGAAGCTTCGAGCGAAACAGGTCAAATATTGATCAACAAGAAGGTCCATTTCAAGACATTAGTCTTGTCTATGTATTATAATTTCTACGGGCCTGCTTTCTATTACCCGTTGCTCAGTCAAGGTGCCGCCGGTGAAGGCGATAAAGAAACTTTCATCGCTGCAGCCCATAAACTCGATTTGCCATATTACCAAGTTCAGGAATTTAATAGAGAATTTGGCCCCATCAATCATGATACCGTTAAACACGAATATTTTGGGATGGGTCAATACGACCCTATAATTGACTACATACAATCTTCTCAGCAGGAGAAGTATTTGAACTCCGTGGACCCCACCTATGGCAAAAGTAATACTGATGTTGAGAACAGCAATTACGAATATCATTTGTACCACTCGTCAAGCTTACTATTTCTTCACGCAAATTGGCCAAAGTACTATGTCCGTGATTTGCTTTTAGGCAATGCAAATGGGAGAGGTCCAAAGGATAAAGATGGAAATAGAAGAAGGTTGTATGACAAAAACTTGATACAAGAATTAAACGGGTATGACTTCGAATTGCATATTATGGAAGAACTAAAGTGGTGCTTCTGTGACTTGGTCAACATTAATTTGGCAGATGTGCCTAATCCCAAAGATCCTGTTCGTGGTGATATCTGTAAGGAAATCCATGGACAGATTGAATTTTTGCAACAAAACAAATAACACATTTTCTACTCACAAACTTAATTATTAATAAATGCATTGATTTTCGATTCCCGTAGGTCTAATATCGTAATTAGAACGTAATAAGCGTTATGTTTGTAGCATCTAATCAAATCATGAAGACAGTTCGGAAATCCAACCGCACTAATTGGAGGGTTGGCCGAGTGGTCTAAGGCGGCAGACTTAAGATCTGCTGGACAGTTGTCCGCGCGAGTTCGAACCTCGCATCCTTCATTATTTTTTTTTGTTAACCGCGTTATCAAAACAAAGCTCTTGTTATGAAGATAGAACAGAAGAGATAATAATTGGAAATAGTAAAGCAATTATGATTAAAAATATTCCAATTGGTAGAGCTAATGTTGCCTCTGGAATAACTGACCCTCTTCAGTGGTCAGAAAATCTGCAGGTAGCTGTAAACAATGGTAGTCAGCTTACAATATTGGATCCAAAGCTCCCGTTAATTCATCAAAGTATAACTAGCTCAACTTATGGTGATGGGTCGTCTTCATTCACTATGCTTGATCCTAAAAAGTTATTTGATATCAGCTGTATATTAGACTCGGAAAGCATTGATGGGTTGAACTTGAGAAACTTAGATAATATTATTATTGAATCCGCTAATGAGAAGTTTAGCTTCGGGAGAATCACTGAACCGCTTATAACCAGCCATTATTGGTCACCACTAAACCCTACGTCTAAAGATTGTTATTTGGGGGTATTGTTTAATACATCTGAGTTGTTGATTTTTCAGAGATCTAATGTTAGGCCGAGTAACTATACGGTCAAGATAAATGTTTTCCATGAATTGTTATCAAAGTTAAATCTAACAGATGAGAGCGTATCAAACGGAGAAATAAGCATGAATTATGAGCAATATTTATCCTTGAAGGTTCAATGCTTTCGCTTTAATCAAATAACTAGTAATAACGAAACAAGAGTCTTTTTAAGCTTGGGTTTGGCGAATAACAAGATTTCGATCTGTGAACTAAGTGATGGCTTGCCTGTATTCCTCAATATTGACATTGGTGAAACCATTTTTAAGCACTCTTGGTCCTCCTGGTTTATTAAAGCTGGAAAATATCATAGTTATCTCGCTGTAACTACTTCAATAAACTCGGTGATTTTATATGAACTCACATTCGATCCAAATTCTAATTCAATTAATAGCTCAGAACCTGTACGATTACAGAAAGGCTCGCGGTTTTTAATAAGTCAGTGTGATTTCTATCCGATAGGAAATACCATGCTTCTCATGATAACTAATACCAAAAAATTAAAAGTTTTCACAATTGATACATTGAGCAAAGTTCATGAAGCAAATCATGATTTATCCACATGTTCATTGGTAACAGGGACCTTCAATGTGTCGCAAAATGGAGCTGTCTTAGATATAAATATTGCATTTGAGACTGGACAATTTGAACTTGTTCTGTTTGATTTGAAAACTAGAAACATTCAAGCCAAGACGCCTCATAATAGCTTAACCAAATTTGTATCGAAGAACTTACACAAGTATCAGCTTTATAATTCAAAGCAACATGATGTGGAAGAATCGGAAAATAATGCGACGACACCATTCTTAAATAACGTAGTTGAAGGTAATTTTATCAATTACTGTACAAGATTGAATTCAAATGGACTTGTTTCTATTATTTACAGGATTTACCCTAAGAATGTATTGAATTACACAATATTATCTAAGTTTGAATTTAATATAGGCTTCATACCTATAAGAGAATTATATACTCAAATGGAAGATACTAGGCTTTCATGTACGTCCTTAAGTTACTTGAATCAATTGTGGTTCAATAAATATAATGAAATTCCCAATTTTCCAAAATTGATTAGTGATAATAAACAAGACGAAATCAATACATTCATTGAAAGCATTCAAAGTTTCAAGAAAAATAACTTCATTGATATAAGTGATGCCGTTATTGATATAAACAACATAACAGACTTAAGAAAATACTTGATTGTAAATTTTGTTGAAAATGTTACGATTAAGAATTTACAGTATTTGTTTAACTTTAATACTATCGTATCAAAATCTTTGAGTATCTTAACATCTAAATTTCCTGATACCAATAATATAAGTGAAGTTGACCGTCAAATTGATAATGAGCAGAAACAAATCGAAGGAATCATAATAAAACACCTATGCAAATTGATAATATCCTTTATAAATCAATATAATCCTGAGATAACTTCTAACTTGGATCAATTCATAGTTGTTAATTATTACCTACTCATGTCAGAGACCGATGCAACATTCGAATCGAAGTTCCCAATAGAAACCGAAATTAAATTAAGCACTAGATTTTTTGAGGAGTCGTTCAGAGTGTCAGTTAATGATATTATAGACGATGATACTACTGATATGATTACTTCCACCACGAACCATAAATGGAGTAGATGCAAATTAACATTTTTGCCAATCTTGGAGTTGAAAAATAAAGTGGATGAATTAAAAATGTTTAACTATATAATCTATGAACATATGCCTGAAGAAAGCTGGATAATAAATACGTTGATGGAAACCCTAGATTTCTGTATATACAGTGGAAATAAAAAATATGAGATCAGTTAGGCGGTGGATAGAAAAAGAAGGAGCCAGGGAACGGCATAAAATTCTTATCAAAGATAAAGTTTCCGTCCAAGATACGACTCTGTTCTTCGACACTCCAAATCAATTGGGTAGAACACCAATTAATTAATTGCTTTGGCTTTTCTGGTGGAGGATTTGAAATTTTGGTTACCAAGTATGCAGTGCTTGCTTCAGCAACTCCATAAATCAAAAGACCTATCCAAGGTAACTTCCGTATAATTAAGAAATAACAAATGCTGAATCCGAGTAATAATCCCTCTCTTGATCTAACCCATTGATTTTTTTCCAAATTGTTCAAACTAATTCTAGTAAAGTATGGATTTAATAAGTCTTGCATCAAGCTGCAGGATCCGCCGAATGTTGTTATGAATTGTAAACTATAGTGCTTTGGAATGATTGATAAAATAGCCAGTAATATCAATGATGAAACCGTACCAATTTTATCGTCGAAGTTCTGAAATGAAAGAACGACAATGATTATTGATTCTAGCTTAGAGCTTTTTTTGCACATTAAATAAATTAAAAGCGTACTTAAACTGGTTTTAGTGTTTGTCTTCACAAATTTTCGAAATTGTATAGAATTATTGTACTTCCGTTTAATGCTAGTCAAAATGGATATATGAGACTCTAAGTCTTCGGTGTGCTCAAATGACAACCTCATCAAGTTGGCATAGTACTGCTGATCGGATTTGCTGTCCATGAACAGCAATGTCATAAGGAAAATGCCATCTAATCTCGGCTCGAAAAATCGTATGGATGAGATCATCACGTAATTCATATTCAATATGCTAAGTAGGTAATCAATATCAAAGTCAACGGCCATGTTCCGATTAAATAAATGAGACAATATATACGTAACAAATCTGCAAAAGTAAGCAGGGGTCCATAATATAAGTTGTATTATAATCGAAATCTGGATCAACCGCAATGCTAGACAGCAGACATCGGTTTCATATAACTGTCGATTTTGCAACGATCTATATCCACCAAGCAATGCTAACTGAATACCTCTAACAATTGCAAGTACCGATACACTACTCGAAGGGTTAGATATCAAAATTGGGGATGCCATGCTTTATGGTCGATTCAGTTATTCCAATAGCTAGTAATCCGTAAAAATACTTGATTGATATAAGTACGGCATATAATCATAATTTTTCATCCATCCATCTACAAACGTTGAAAGGACGGCAATCATCTCTGGTTTATAAATACTTGTTCCAAGATATGGGATATTCCTCTATGAATTGAAACAGCTTACAAGTTGCCAGTTGATAATAATGAGTTGTGGTATTCATGTTGGAATTTTCCATTTCACAGAATTGACCATTATTCACTGTTATCTGTTGGACTTACGTTCTTGAAGAAATCTCTTCGATACTTAGTCTATGGCACGCTAGTGCGTTACTCTGGTGTTTTGCCGTAGTATGCTACTCTATTACTCTAGTATGTTACCTAAATGTTATAGTCAAACGGTCTTATAGTGTATAACACGTGATTTTGTGGCCGCTAGTAATTAATGAAACACTTACGTAGGTTGAAGATACGGAGATGCATGTACATCTGTATTTTACTGGTGGTGTGAGATGTAGAAGATGTGGGAGTGATTTCATTTATCACTATTTCGTGTAATTTCTGTGTAATATAGCCATTCGATGCAAAAAACGGATAAAATACTAAAGGTTGGCTACTACTACAAAGAGAACTTCTTCAAACAGTAAGATAAACTATAAACCAGTCAAAGCCCTCATTATACCAATGATTGAAGGTATTTTGGAGCCTGCGGTCAGGTTCTAAGACACCAAAGTTCCAGCACCTATTCCAAATTAAGAAGCCAGAAACCTAACATCTTGATGTTCTTGGTAACCAGAACAATCCACTAGCATTAACATTCCCCCTATTATCCCTCATACCACCGACCCCACGACTATCCACCCATCTATACTGCCAATACAGTGGTTTTTGCAATCATTCTCTAATGGTGGAATATTTGATATATGCACTACCATACCCATTCAACATGCTTCACGAAATAAGGTGGCAAGATAAAGCATATAGATGTATATTCCACAATAAAAGCTAATAAACATGTCAGCTATGGATGTCGACCACGACGTATACACCGTATTAAGTACATTGAGGCTGGAAACAGAATCAAATGAATTAATTAATATTTTTTACCAATTAGAAGACTATTATGAAAGAAAATTATATCACCAATTAACGTTAACATTAAATGAATTCTATGAAAACCCAGAATCGAAGAATAATCGATTAAGAATCAAGATCTATGATCTTTTCATCAGTCAATTTTCACAGAAATTGAATTCTATTCAAGTAGTTGATTTCTTATTAGCTAGTTTTGAAGATAACAAGGAAGAATGCTTAAACAAGTTATTGGAATTAAAAGGAAACTTTGTAAAGCAATTGAGAAATAATTACACTAATAAGTCGGAAATTGAGGAAACAATCAATAATGAGGAATCTATAATTTACATTGATTTGCAGATAGCCCGTTACTACTTAATATTGAACAACTTGGAAAAATCAGAGACCATTTTAGAGCATTTAAATCCAAAGTTCGAAAGCACATTTGAAAATGAATTCAGCTCCAAGATCAATTCGGCGTTTTACCTTACCAAATGTCAGTTGTACAAGATTAATGAAAACTACAACTTATTTTACTTGAATGGATTATTATACTTATCGTCGATAAAGAACAAGAGCTTGTCGATCGAAGAGCAACAAATGTTATGCTACGATCTCTGTATTGCTGCCTTACTAGGAGATAAGATTTATAACTTTGGTGAATTGCTTTTGCATGATATCTTGAATTGCTTCAAAGACTCTCAATACGATTGGTTATATAACTTGATCCATAGTTTAAATTCTGGTAATTTGAAGAATTTCAATAAGTGGTTGGCAATTGGATTCCAAAAGTCTCCATTTTTGAAAGCTTCCGAAGTATTCTTAAAGCAGAAGGTTATTATAATGTCGTTATTAGAATTGATTTCAATGAAGTCTACTACAAACAAACAATTAAACTTTAAGGAGATTTCAGAATTCACAGGTACTCCTGTTAATGATGTGGAACATTTGATTATCAAATGTTTCTCATTGAATCTTATAAAAGGGTATATCAATCAAATTGACGAAGTATTAGTGGTAACCTGGTTGCAACCAAGAATCTTGAACTTAGATCAAGTCAATGTGTTGTATAATCATTTATGTAAGTGGAATGGCCAAGTTGAAGAATTAGCTAAAGAGGTGCATAAAAATGGTGGCTCAATTTGGGCCGGCTTATAGTTCAACTATATAAATTAAATAATAGAATAAATGAAAGAATTTGTTTATTATTTTAATCTTCTCTATGTATTTTATTTGCTATTTAAGCGATCATCATCCTTATTCTCATCATCGCTCTCTTCTCCTAATTCAAAGAGTGTATTACCAGTATCAGTAGGTTCTTCTTTTTTCTTTGACTTCTTATTGTCGTCATCGGTTTCGCTATATTGAGGAGGATTTTCATCTCTCGATAATTCGAAACTATCCTGATCGGCAGGAGGTTCGTTTTCATTGTCGCTGTGACTTATTAAAGATAAGTCATCCAATTCAAATTCATGACCGCGGTGGTATCCCTGGCCAATATCGGCTTCACCATCCTCATTATCAGCAGTTTCCTCAGTAGACAATTGTTGTGAAATTGCCAACATGTAACTAGTTTCTGTTGGTCTCCATAACCATGCAACTCCCATGAAAACACCGTAGAATACAACACTTGGCCAGAAATCAAAAATAAAGAAAGCACCTTTCCAATGTTCCTCGATCATCTCAGTCGTGGACATACTTAAGTAGATAAATGACGATAAAATTAAACCCCCGAAAGTTAAAACAACAGACAGAAAGATAATTCTGAACAAGTTTTGGTAAAGTTGTAACTTAATAATTTGACGCTGTTTATGTAAATTGGCGGTAGTTTTCTTAATTGATATTAAGACTGCCAAATAGTAAGCGGTCAAAGTTATAGTAACTGGAATCAATGGCAATAATCCAAGCAAGTCGCCAGCCCCAGAATTATTCATGGAGCTCGAAGAGCCTGATGATGTGGTGTAAGCCGATCCATTGTAGTAATTCGAAACCAAATAGACCATTGTAGCCACAAAGTGACAACCAGCCAAGATTTTACATTTCAACATGACACTCTTCTTCAATTTGAGCACCACAACACCATAACCCAACGAAATACATAATAACAAGAAAAACGAAAAGGAAGTCTTAGTAGCATTCATAAACGAAAGGAAGAACATGTAGAATGTCACGAATCCCGCCAGAGGATTCCTGGTTCTGTTTACTAAGTCATAGTACGACCAGACGACGATGGTGTCGAAAGTCAAGAATCCTAACATAGCTAACAAGTATCTTTGCAAAGGTAAGATCTGGTTCTGATTTCTCTTCTTGTAAAATTGGAATCCGTATAATGCTAACGCAATGGCGTAGAATATAGTCAATATACCGTATGCTGGTAACTTCGGAATTTCACTAGCACTCAAGTGACCGAACGCATTTTGGAAGTTCATTGCCCCCGAATAACCCTTATCGTTCATCGATACAGTCGAAATACAATAATACCCGGATCTTGACACATTGTAATGAATATTTGCCTCTCCAAGATGGTTAAATGACGACGTCATAATCGTTGAGTTGGGCGATGTCGATTGGATAATAAATTTACCCTTTTGCTTCTTTTCACATATTCCTAAGTCGTTGATTGCATAGTCGTCACAAATGTATTTATACTTCCCATCGCCAAGATCATACCCAATGTTTCCTAAGTCCTTATATTCAAAAATAACGTAACTCACAGAAATATCTTCCTTCTCCTTTTGATCCTTTGATTTGGAATCGTATTTATCTTTACCGTATGAAAGCAATTTGATTTCAATACTTGGTTTAAAGCTTCCACCCCAATCATGCTTAGAATATATACCTGAACACACCTGAGAATTTAGTTCATTAAACTTTGTAACGTACCCCGAAACTAAATTTATTAACGATAATATAAATAACCCAGTTATCACGCTGAGCTTTTTATGATATATTAATTGCATTGATGCTTAATCTATCTCTTAAATATAGCGTCTGTTGTAAGATGAATGATAATAAGATCAAGAAATTCTGACGCTTTTTACCGGAAGAGCTGGTAATCGCGACTTTGCCTGGAAGTGTTATTGCAAATTTTATTGATGATGACAATTATACCAGAAATAAAGCAATTAAGGGGCGCCATTTGATGGTGGACCCCCTGAGAGAAGCTGGGATATTTACAAATGGCAGTTTGTTACATTGGGTACGGATAATACATGAAAATTTGCAATATGCATATGAAAAATGTAGTACTAAATATGTAAGAATATTACAGAGCAAGAATTGAATGGATAAATAATAAAGTAATAGGGGCGATAATGAATAGACAGCTATTTTAACTCGTCTAACCGTTTAAGTAATTTCAATTCGATGTCACTCCAATTGTCGACTAGACCCTTGTAGAAACTAATTTCTTCGTTGCATAGGCCGAGCAACGATTCCTTCAACTCGATCTTGTTAAACTTATCCCAGTTTGGATACTCCTCGTTTATTATCTTGTTTGTCAAGTCGAGAACCAACTGTGACTGCACTGAGATTTCATTTTCCAACTCGGCTATTTTGTTTTGCAATTTGGTGACCTTGTTCTCGGTGACGGACGAACCGATGTTGGGAGTGGCCGACGTTGATAATGTGTCTCTGATGAGCTGGGTTGTGTTATTGACTATTCCTCCGTTGTTGTGGGTTATGATTGGGTTGGGAGGCGCATTGTGAGACCCACCTAAGCCTTGCAACTCGCTCTTGGCCTTATTAAGATAGTCTTGCAATACCTGGAGATCTATTTTCTTATTGTGCTGCAACTCGATGAGGTTGGTTAAACTTATGATATACTTGGCGCAATCCTTCAAGGATACTAAGAACGATTCGTCTATGTATTTATGCAAGTTGGACCAATTATCCAGAAAATAGGAGAGAGACGAAGCAAACACTTTGAAATTCATCGCAAATTGTTTCTGCTCGTTGATCTCTGGGGTGGTAGACTCGTTTGTTTCGTCCAGAGAATTCTGGATTACTGATAGTTTCATAATCTGTTGCAGAAACTGCTCGTAATCAACACTTAAATCATGGTTCTTCTTGTTCAACTTTGTGAATATTTTATCCAACTTAATTAGATTTTCGTAAAGCTTTTTCAATTTATCGCTGATCTCAAGAATTTCTTTATTGGTCTCTCTTTTATGTTTCGAAGGAGTTAAAAAGTTCATGATCGTTTCGGTCAAGAGATCCTCATTAACAACTTTGTTCACCACGTTCGATGTCATCGAAGGGTTACCTTTGTCGGCATCTGATTCCTGTACCCCAACTTTACTAATCTTCAAATTCTTTTGAAATGTCGACCAGTCCGCTGAGTCGCTGACAAACAAATGGAAAATCGACAGCTGAGACAACACCTTATGGCAGGTGATAAACCGGACAAATCTATCCAACGAGTGCAATCTCTTGTGAACAAACTCCGTGCTGAATGTGTCCCCCGTCAAATATTTAAAATTCAGCTTCGATGGCAACGGTGGCATCATTACTTCCGGATGATCGTTGCTCAAGCAGTCAAAGAGAAACCTGAAGTCACCATATCTTCTCCTTGCCGTAATTTCGACAACATCTTTCTCCTGTTCTTTCTTCACGGTTGAAAGCTTCATCACGGATGGATGATTAGTGGTAGTCGTCAATAAGTATGAAATGTACGGTTTCGATGAACTATCCAAATCTCTTAACGGCGACGTAACTTTCACGTTGATTTCATATGTTTCAGTCTGACTATCAGAAGTCGGTTCCTCGTTAACACCAGGTTCTCCCACAATATGGTCACCTTCGTTCTGCGACTCAACTTTGCTGATATTATCGTCCCCTGTCTTGGAAAGAATCAACGAGTCAGTAGGCTCGTTATCATCCTTAGTCTCATCGTCTTCCGGGATGTTTTCGGCCTCATTCTGCTTGGTTGTGTCCTTATCCTTATCTTCGTTATCATTATTATGATGCTCATCATCTTCAGTAATTGTCTCTTGTTTATTGACTTTCGTCTCTTTATTAGGCCCTAATTCATCTCTATCCCATTGGATGGACGTAAACTGATCATCAGAACTCATATTCACTGTATAATTAACAAATTATGTGTTTATCTATGGTATGAGTACTTACATCGCCACCGGTATTAGTCGGTCAGTTGACCTCAATTTTTTATATAGCCATTAATACTAACATAACAAAGAAATGTAAATTTTTCTAAAACTACACGTTAAACATATAAATAGAGCTTAGAACTGAATAGAAATATACATAGACTATAGAATTAACCAAACACCCGATCCTATGAGCGAGGCAGCAATAATAACCGTAATAATACTGGCCCCAGCTGTATCACCGTTATCCAAATTTAATGGAGACGAATCGGTGTTTGTGACAGCATAACCACCAGCAGGATTACCCTTGGATGAACCACCATTGTTAGCAGTATACGGTGGAGGAAGGTCGTGAACTCTTAAATTGGTGACAACTTCCAACGCACACATTTGTTCACCGAGACCATAGTATCCGTCCCAAGTACCGTTTTGCCAGTTCAACCCACAGGTGTGGCCATCGCTACCCCCAGTACACGAGTTCTTGGCCGCAGCATTGGCGGAGGCAACCAACCACTCAGTAATAACCGGCTCTGTGTCTAGCACCATGACGGACGTCAATCCCAACAAACGAGAAAAGTACGCCTTGAACGAACGTTGATCCTGGTTACAGTTGTTGGAACCCTGGCACGCAGCTTCATACATAATATCGTCTTTGAAGAAGACCTGGGCACCACTTAACAATCTCATGGTACGGTTGTACCACATTTCGTCTTCGGTATAGTTGTACAAGAAAGCACAGCCCGATAACAACAATGCTTGGTTATATGACCATTGCAATTTGGTGATATCAGAACAGTTTCCACCGACAGTAACACCATCGTAGACATACCAGTGTTCTCCCTCGGTTAACAATCCGATACCGTACATCCAGTCCCACACTTTTTCAGCCCATTCCATGTACGTATCGTTACTGGTGTACCGGGCCAATCGGGCCCCAATATTGAAAAGACAACCATTGGAAACCGAATTTTTGTAGTCATAACCCGAGTTCCACTGGAAAATCTGCCATCTCAACCCTCCGTGGCATTCTTTGTGGTCCCATCTCGCAGTCATCGTGTTGAACACCGCTTGCGTCAACGCCAACCAATGCTTATCTTCGTTATCGGGGTTACTGAAATTCTTCTCGGTCGCTGCCATCACCGCAAGCCCCCAGAACCCTTGATCATCATTACCTTCGGTGGTCGACTGATTAAGGGGGATATAGTTGAGATCGTCCCCTGTCTGATATTCCAATGCCTGTTTAATCAACGGCACATACGTGTCATTTTCCATATAATACGTGTAGTCAATGAGCGATCCCCATGCTCCACCGGCTTCCCACCAATAATATGGCCATGTGAACATCCCAATGGTTCCTCCGTATTCATTACCATCATAGTAGTCGAGCAAACCCTCAACGAAAATTGCACTGACTTCCTTCAAATTAGTCACATTGTTGGTATCCAACCAAATGCCCTGAACTGTAGAAACCAACCCTATAACGGCCGATAAGACAATTGTCAATTTCATGGTACTAGCAGTTGATAAAGAAGAAAGAAAAACTCAGGATCAACTCGAATCAAATTTTTTTTCTTAGTATACTCCTACGCGAAAAATAGATTATAATGCTTCTACGCTAACAATATATAAAAAAACAATTTATTAATTATACAACTACAATTATAGGACTATTGTCATTGTACGAAGGCCGGATCCAAGTTCTCGCCCGTGGGCTTCGGATAGAGGCCATTTTGAGTGGAATCAGAGTTAATTGTAGGGTTGATTTGCGTCTGAGGCTCAGACATTGGGATCGGAGTCTTGCTTGGAGTGTCCGTGTTATGGCGGGAGTGGACTTCTTGAGAGGCATTTGGACCCGGCTGGGGTTCACGATCGTCTTCGTCTTCGTCTTCTTCTTCTTCATCTTCTTCGTCTTCTTCGTCTTCGTCATCTTCTTCGTCGTCTTCTTCGTCGTCGACATCGGCGTGGGTGGCCTGGCGAGTGTCGCCGTGGACTTGGTCTGGCACCGGCTCGTCTGCATCATCCTTTTTGGCGGGAAGATAGTCCTTCTTGCCCGTGGCATCGACTTCGGTGGTTTCCTCGAAGTTGATGAAGTCTCTGGCAAAGTCGGAGCTGTTGCAGGTGGAAAGAAATTGCTGGATGTCTGGGGGGTACGAGTACTTATTTTTCATCAACTCGTCGAATATTATAAGGGCTGTATGGTAGTTGTAGCCAACATTGGCCTTGGAGTCCTGGGTCGCCAACGACTTCAAGATCGAGTGCACCAAGTCGATGAACTTCGAAGGGTAGTTGCTCGAGTTGTTGAACACCTTCTGATTCAATTTGACGGTCAAGATATTGGTGGAAAAATCGAAGGTCATGTAGATATTGGCGTCGCATGCCGACTCCTTGTAGTATTTGTGGTACGACCTGATGGGCTTGGTGTTTTTATATTGGTACTGGTTGATGACGGGGTTGAACACGGGTGGAAGCGAGTTGGTTTCCGACACGTTGGACGATACCCTGTTGAATTTGCACCCGAGGGACGCAATTATGGGGTCTAGGTAGATGATCTGGATATTCTCCAAGATAAACTCCCGATACAGCCTCTCGCTGTTGATGGGTCTATTCTGGAACACCAAGTGGTCCGAAAACGTCTTATCGGTCTCCTTGATGTATATGTAGTTCTTTATATCCTTGTACTTGTGCGTAGTAATGGCCATCAAAAACTCGTTGTAGTTGCCGTACACGTTGTCCTGTCTGAACGGGTTCGAATAGCACTCCAAGCAGAGCCTGTAATTCATGTTGAGCTCGTCGTTGCGGTCCAACTTGGTGGAGCAGATCTCACAATTGATCGGCTGCTGGGACACCGTCTCGGGCATCGACACCTGCACTGGCATGTTGCGCATGTGCTGTTGGTGGGCCCGGTGAGCCTGCTGTTGCTGTACTTGTTGCTGCTGTTGTACCTGTTGCTGCTGCACCTGGTGTTGCACCTGGTGGAGCGGCGCCACCGGTGCCAGCGACGCCGTGGGCATCGCTACATGCGATGACTGTTGGGGCTGGAACTGGTAGAACTGCTGTTGGTGCTGCTGCTGCTGTTGCAGCGGATTCACCACTCCGTCGCCCTCATACCGTCTGGCACTATTACGCACACCTCCACTGAACACATCGTCATCCATGAATATATCGTCGTGAATAAAATTGGCATTCTGGTTCTGCTGCTGGAACTGCTTCATCCCGTATATCATCGTTTCCTCCGCCAATGGCTTCCTCAGCTTCTTTTTCTGTCTTTCAATGATCCGACACTTAGCACACGTCTTATACTGACGTACCTCCGGTGGCTCATCATCGAGTCTCTTTCTCTTGCATCTACGACACCTTCTAACTTCACTCATACTATGCGCGATTCACTTATTTAGTACCTCTTCGACTAATTATGTCCCAAGTTTTTTTTTCCACTCGTAACTTCTTTGATGATCGCTGTTTTGATTCGTACGGTTGGCGCGTGTTTCTGCTCCTTACCGATGTATCTGAATGTATATGCCTTCACTAACAATCGATGATGGCGTTTTTCCTCTGGCAGTATATGTTTTGCTTATAATCCACCAGGTTTCCGGTCGGTGAAAAACCTTAGCTCTTGCTTATATAAGCAGCAAAAACCTATCATGGGCAATTTTTTGGCCCTTCTGGGGGTGTAGACGGACCATCACGTGTGGGCAGGGATTGCCATCGGCACGGGGGTCAAAGTTGGGCCAGAGTACGTAGTCTAAGGTGTGTAGACAGGGGCCAGAGAGTGTGGTTCGTTGGGCACGGCGTGGAGAATGTTTTTGGAAGAACGATTGCAAAAGAGCGAGGGTGGCTACAGGGGTCCTGAGGCCGCTGGGTCCGAAGGACCCAGCACCTACGGCCCACTAGTTGATCGAGCCGTGCTACGACCTGTAGTTATCCTATCTCCCCCATTGTCTGGTGACGGTGGCTTAAGTAGGACCAGGACAGGGGACCTGGTGGTGTGGACGTGTCCCTACCAGTTTAACCTTCGGTGGGAACAGGAGGGTATGAACGGGGTGGTATGGGTCCGATATTTGTATGGCCAGGTAGCCTGGTTTCCGCCTGGCCCAGCCGTCTACCGCTTTCAGCAGTAGACGACTTCGATCCCGTCGTAGTCTGTATCAAATAGGTGGATGGGTTGGAAATTACACAAAACCGTGCGGGCTCAGACGATCTTGCTCAGAGATGGCTCCTGGGACATAAAGGGGACCCATATATGGGACATAAATCGATAAAACACCATTCAACACGGTTAATACATCGGTTATACACGCAGAACGCACTACATCATGTCAAAATCATTTGTTCGTTCTATTAAAAATGTCACCAACGGGTATTCATCGGGACAGGTGCTCGTTAGAAACGCTACGTCCAACGACCCATCGGGGCCGACCACTTTTGATATGGAAGAAATAGCTTCACGGACGTACCAATCGCAAACAGACTTTTTGGAGATCATGGATATGCTCGACCGTCGTCTTAACGATAAGGGGAAGAATTGGAGACATGTGGCCAAGTCATTGACGGTATTGGACTACTTGGTGAGATACGGATCTGAAAAATGTGTGCTCTGGTCGAAGGACAACTTGTATATTATCAAGACATTGCGGGAGTTCATACACTTTGACGAGGCGGACAATGACCAGGGAGCGGTGATCCGGGTGAAGGCCAAAGAATTGGTGTCGTTGTTGAGGGACGACGAGAGGTTGCAGCACGAGAGAGAGTTGGCTGCGAGTGCCCAGAATGGCCAGGGTCACCGTCCTGGTCGTGAGAGAAGAAACCGTCGTGGTTCGAGAAGAAACACTGTCAACAGCAACCAGAGCAGACCCGTTACGGGCGAAGATGATGACGAGATGCAAAAGGCGTTAGAAATGTCGAGGATCACGGCCGAGGAAGAGGCCAGGCGCAAGAACCAGACCCCCGATGACGATGACTTACAAGCAGCGTTGAAGTTGTCGATGGAGGAGGAAGAGATGAGGAGGTTGAAGAACCAGCAAAACGACAACTTGCTTGACTTGGACGAACAACAAGCGCAACCCCAATATTATTTAGCTACCGGTTACCAACAGCCTCAGTACTATATGATGCCACAACAGACTCAGACCCAGCAGCAGTACGATATGTTTGGAAATCCAATACAAAACGCCATGAACACGGGGTTATATCAACAGCAATACTATCAACAACAGGAACCAATGCAACAACAGCCACTGTTTACCGGATTCAATGGTCCCCAGCAACAGCAACAACAGCCTCAAGAATTGCAGCCGTTGAAGACTGGCTCGAACAACCCATTCGCATTACAGAGTGAGTCTGCTCAACAGCAACCAGCTTCCCAGTCGTTAAACGATATAGCTTCACAACAACAACAACAAGATCTCTATCAACAGCAACTTCAGCAACAAAAACTTCAACAGCAACAACAGCAGCAACAACAGCCCCAATTTTTCACCCAGCCAACGTCACAACTCAAGCCGCAAACTACGTCTTCGTCTAAATTTGATGACTCAACTCATGCTGATTTGAACAATTTATTGGCTCAAGGTACTGGTATCGATACGTTTGGTAACACAGGTGCTGCAAGAATCCCTCATCAACATACAAAAACCCAACAATTTATAAATTCAAGTGGTACTGGTTACAAACAAAACTATGATGAAGCCAAATTGAGTTCGAACGCTACCGGCAATCCGTTCTTAAATACCGGCATTGGGTACCAACAGCAAAGTCAAATTAATCCTGCCTATACTGGTTACGGATTTGGTAACGCCAACCCGCAACAGCAGCAGAGACCTAATGATGGGCCAAGTTTGATTGACATTTGAAGTCTCTTCGCTATGTTGTAAATTACTATTCATGATCGTACTATTATAAATTAACAGGAATGTTTTTATAAAACTTTATCTATTTACGTTTGGTTTGTTCAATTCAATAAATTCTTTTTGCCTGATCTTTTAAATGTAGACTGTGTTCATTAAACTATATATTTAACTTATACTATTAAAGTTGATACGAGTCGAATTCCTCGAGCTTCATCTTAAAAATAGACTTGACACACCAATCCCATTCAACAATTACACCATTTTGTACGTTCTTCTTGAAGCTAGTGATTAATTTAGCATCTTTCGATTTGTGAGCTACCATAATTGTTTTGCCGTCATCATTCGTAAGCAAGCTTTTTGTATTAGCTGCCGTGACAGACTTAATGCTCTTGGCCTCTGCAAGCCCATGGCTTTCCAAGATTTCCGATATCACTTGTATACCTCCAACTAAATTACTAGACAAGTTAATTTTCAAATCCTGAAAGATTAAGCCTCTGTTAGTAGTATTCAATAAATTAGCCAAACCATTTTCTTTAGCATTGGTAACACCAAGTTCTTGGTTAATGGCCTTAATGGGTATGACTTTATCTAGCGAGTAGTCGTTAATTGAAAATTCTTTAGATATTTGGTCTCCATCGACATCCTGCGATGAGTTCAACTTTTTCAATACGTCTATTAAATAATTGGGGTGAATAATCTTATCCACCTGACTAAGAGAACGTAAAAACTTAGCTGTCCGTAATATCCTAGGTGCAATTAGAGTGTTGATCCCTTGCTTTGTCGAGTAATCTGATAATACCTTGACTCCAATATGATTTAAATGTTGGGTATCTTGACGCGTCAATGTGATTTCGTTCTCGCACCCTGTTATTATTGCCACTATCTTAGTATCGGTATCTGTTCTAGGTGATTCGGTTTTACGTTTCTTGGTCTTCACAGGTGTCTCAATAGTATTGGTGTCTTTATTTTCAACTTCTGCCTTTCTTTTGGCAGATGAGCTCTTTTCGAGTTCTTCCATGTATGATTTCATCTTCCTAGAACTCTTTGACATTTGCTGATAATCATTTAGGTCGTTCATATCGGAGTGCAACTTATTCACTGCCTTTTGTTTAGCAGATCTTCCGCTTCTCCCTGTAATAGGAGTTGCGGGGAGTGCAACTTCGTTGTTTACTTTACTTATTTCTGAAGGTAAAGTTGACTTCCTCATTTTTTCTTTTGTAGACACCGTGGTTTCATCCTCGTTTGCCTCGATTTTCTCTTCTTTGTCATCATCATGCTCTTCTTGTATTTCTTCTTGTTCTATATTTTCATCTGTTACGCTGCCATTAGTCAGAGGTGATTTTTTAGTGTTGTTGGTCTTTGTATTAGATTTTAGGTGATTCTTTGGTTGTGTTGATTCATCTTCACTCATACTATCGGCTACGTTTTCTTTTTCGCTAGCAAGGTTCTCTTGGTTATACCAATTCTCGAGTACATTCTGCTTTAGCTTGGTTTTGCAAAGTAACTTCTCTACCCCGTTTGCATTATTTCCTAAAAATTGATACTGTGGTCTATCATATTCCAATAATTTCCAATTAGCAAAACATTCTTCTAACCATAGGTGATTAACGACCTTAATGTTGTTGTTACCTTCTGATATCCATTTCACTTTAGCTGCTTCATATTTTTTACCTTCTGGTTTTGCAGCAACTAAGAAATCATTATCACGAGTCAATGTTTTGGTAAATGTGCCACCCAATATGGTGATCAACTTCGATAAATAAAATCTTGCATCGCCACTATAGTTAGTAACCGAAATCTTCAAATTTTGAAAGTCAGGTAATGAAGTTGGGGGGATTGGATAATGAAGTAAGTTCGAATTTATTGGTAGCTTCCATCTGTTTGATACTATTATTGAGTAGAGCCATTGCAAATTACCAACTATTATACGATTTGACTTGCAACTCGTAATGTAAGCATCTCCTGCGCGATACTGGCCAATGTAGATATCAACCGTTTTAGAGTTGAATTGCGTGGTTACTTTACCACCGTGCTTCTTGATTAGGGCGCCTATGGCACTGGTTAACCGGTCGGATATTTTATAGTCTGGGCTAATATAGAAAAGCTTATTGTCCAAAAAGCTCGACTTACTTGAATCAATAGGTAAAATATCATCCTCTGTTATTACAGGCGAATCGATAGCTCCCAGTGTAGCCTTCAATATAGAAGGTGACGGCAACATGTAAGGCTCTTCATCTAATTTTTTCCCCATTTTCAAGCAATCATCTATCCAATGGGGCAAAACTATCTTTATATCTATTTTGTCGCCATTTTCTTGGGTAGTGTTGATTGCACTCGTTGCAATCACACTCTTGTCGTTATTCATATCCATTGCAATCAAATGCGTAGTATATCTCGTCAAATCATCCAAATATTGGCCACCAAATGCTCTCACTCCCCCGTAAATAGCCTCCTTATCTCCCACCGGTAAATTATCAGCAACACACACAAATGTGTCCTTTAAAAAAAACTTGGGATCGGGACTATACACCTTAGGATTGGAAATCTTTGCTCGACTTACCGAGTCAAATACCCATTCGGGGGTCGTTATAGGAATCATGGAAGTCTGGGCCAAATTGTATTCAATAAATTCAACAGATTTACATATTATATGATCTATAGGCGTGTTCGACACGGCCTCTGTCCCCAAGTAATTAACGTCATTATCGTGTTCTTCTTTTATGAAAACTTTAGCATTATTTTGTTTAAGCATCGACTCAACATCATTCACTTCTTGGTCAGTGAATGCGTCTGAAACGACCACCAAGAATGTTGACCCTTGAAACATTTTTCAACTATATTTTTCAATGGTTTGTGTTAAAAATTTTACCTTATAATAGAGGTTTATTTCTGTTGATCTTTTCAAAAACAACGCGCTACTCGAAAAATGGTTAAGTGTACGGTTATATTAACTTATATATTCTAAACAATATATAATAATTAATGATTGCAAATGAATAATGATATAAGAGACAAGAAATAAACAACGTAATGTAGGAGAAACTCCCGGAAAAAAAATAGGTAGTATCAACAAATAGCGAAAACCAATCTAATGTGCAAATGTGAAATAATTATGATATTTTTATTAGTAGATCCTGAGGGTAAAAATAGTAGTTCACTCTTTAATTATCAGCCTTATTAATAAATAAATCATTAGCAAATATATCCTTATTCTCAGACACGATTTTTTTAGCCCAGCTTCGACATAATATACTGGCTTTCATGAATTTTCTGGTGGCGTATTTTTTGAAAAATTCATCGTGTTCGACCGGGGCAATGAGGTATTGGACGAGTAATTCGATGCAGTCCTTCATGTCACTGACTCTATAGCCACCCGAATAATGAATCAAGTTCCCGTTCCATACGGGGGACTTACCCAAAATCAACCGCGCGATGTACATGGCCGAAGCCGAACATAACGAGGGTAACATGCCAATAAATTTGTAGTCAATTATTGTGATTTCTAGTAAGTATTTACCTAATGTTCTTGATTGGACATCGTAGTCGTCGGCTTTCGAGATTCTTCTCAAAAAGTTCATGGGGTTAGGGTAGTTGAGGTCGAAGTTCAAGATGGTTAAGATATACTTTTCGGCCTGTAAGATTTCATCTTCAGTGTATGAACCATCGGTAAAATATGCATAGTTTTTAACGGAGGGAGAAAACACCTCCTCGTATTTAGCAGCGATAAATAAAGATCCTGTGGCCAAGAGTTGTAATTTGTCGATCTGGACGATTTCGAGCGACATGAATCGGTCCATGATATTGATAGCCAAGAATAAGGTTTCGGGCAACAAGCGGAATCTGGTGTGCATTTCAACAAGCCAATCGACGAGGATGGATCTCATTTTGGGTTTCAAATGCTTTTGTTTAAACAAATATTGCGAGTCAGGTAATGTTTTGTGTTCCAACTCGCTGAGGTACGGGAAGATATCATTGACATACTCACTTACCATTAAGGGGTCGTCAATGTCTTCCTCGTCCAAGTCCTGCCATTCGTAGTCGATAATTCTCGACTTCTTGTACGAGACATTGTTGCTGTGGGGACCCGAGATGTGCAATTTTTCCACCAAATTGGTGGACGACTCGGTCGCCTGTCTCTTCTGCGGCATCCTGGCGGGCACCGCGAGGCTCTGGGTCGACGAGTTCGACGACGATGCAGATGTATGATTATTAGTAGTGATATTGCCGTTAGTGCTGTCATGAATAGTCGCGGTAGTCGTCGTGACGGTGTCTTTCGGTTGTGATGCAAGTAAATGATTAGTGTTCGCGCTCGAGTTGTTTGGCTTCAACATAATCCGCTGCTGCTGCTGCAATGGAGCATTATCTCCCCCAAGCGGCCGTCTTTTCGACCCCATATTGGGCTTGACACCACTCGACCCGTATTGGTTCGAGACGTCTCCCAAGTAGCTTCGTGTGCCCGCCAACACCTCCTCCGACGAGTGCTGTGACAAACTGTACAACCCGTCTTTCGTGTCTCCGTTTCCATCTCCCATTACCGGCTCTCCTCGTCCTCCTTTCTGGCTCTGTGCCTCCATCTGTGTTTGTGCGTGTGTCTTGGGCCCCCCTTCGTTCCCTCGCAAGCCCTGGTTCTGCATTGCTTTCGACCTGGTTAACCTGTATTCATTCTCATTATTAACGGTTTGTGGCATTCTACTGTCTAATGCCTCTTTTTCTGACTTTTTCGGGGTTAAATCAACCTTAACCTATAATTCTCCCAATACTATTTGTGATGAATGCAACTTGTCTATATAGACAAAATCTGGTTTGTTTTTCGTGATTTAAATTAAATAACTGGTTTAGAAATACACTAGCAATATTATAAACAACTTTTCTCTGATTATATTAGTTTATTGGCGATATAATACCTGTTTCAACATCTCTTGTGTTTGGAAAAAACCTGTGATGAATTCAACTCAAATTAGGAACCGCGTAAATAAAGAACAATGTGACACAAAAATAATTGCCTTACTATTTGGGCTTATATGTAAACATTCACTAGATCAAGGTAGCAAGAGATCAATAGAACATGTTCACAATAAGCCCATGTTGCAGGAAATGTGACCGGGCCAGGAGATGTGTGGGAGACGGAGATATTGGTGTAAAATTGGAGGGATTGGGGCAGAATTACGGGAGGTACACGGAGAGGTACGCGGAGCCCTAGAATTTTGCAATTAGATGAGCGTAGGCGAAGTAGGTGGTACTGAGGGTTCTAGGTGGACAGACCGAAGGTGGTAGTGGGTCTGTTCACGTTCTAGGTGGTCTAGGGTAGAGAGAGTAGTGTTAGGATCTCAGACTAAGTAGATGTAGAAGTCAATTGTATATGCAGCTTTCAATATACTATATAGGTTGTAGTGGAATTATGTTATACTAGGTGGGTGAGAATGGGTTTTCAAGCTAGGCAATTGGATGTGCGGGCCTAGATGAAGGTGAGTTTTAGAGCCTCTTGTTAGAAGGAGATGCTGGAAGGAGAGAATGGCTGGACTGTGAGATTGGCTGGACAGTCAGATTGGCTCAAAGGAGAACTACAAGCTCAGAATTAGATACGTCGATTATACTATACGCTTGCATGCCACGGTAATATACACAGGGATTATATGGTCCACTTGTATTCGCCCATGAGGTTTATGGTTTTGTTGTCTTTGGGGTCAGAAAAGTCGGCCATGCGGTTTGGCGGTCCACCATCACGGACATGGGTGTCGGACGTGGTGTCAGACGCTGAATTGCCAGCAGAATGGGTCACAGAGTTGCCAGCAGACCCTGATGCTTCCGACGACGCCGCCGAACATCTCTTGCACGGTCTTTTGGCGTGGAGTTTATGATTCTGCGGACAGCAGACATAACATTGGAACACAAATTCCTTTTCGCGTTCCTTGTGGTCTGAATAGTGGACCTCGTCCAACGCCGGAGCCGTCGATGGCTCGCTAATGCGTACGTGTTGCCCATTGGCGTCTGGATTGAGTACATCGAGTAGTTTGTTGTACATCTGGTTGTTTTTGTCAAGCGAGGTCAATATTTTCTCCAAAACAGGGTCAATTGGGTTACGTTGGTTTTCCACCAGTTCTTTTTCTACCGACTCGTTTGCGCTCGTTTCGTTTGGTACGGGTTGTGTTTCCATAGGCTTTTCTACGTACTTGCTCTCGTCTGATTCGTTCTTCATCGCCCGGACTAGGTCTTCAAATATGGCAAGCATACGCAAACTTGGCTGCGAATGTGCATCTGGCATCTCGCTGGACTCAGATGTCTGGTGGGGTTGGTGCTTTGGTTCCAGCACCGGCTGTACCTCTGGCTTTGGTGGTTCGTCTTTCACATCATCGATGATATCTGAAAGTTGATTCTGTAGTTCTACAAGCCGTTGTTTATATGCGTCCTGCAGTAATGACTTCCTGGCTATCGGGATTTCTATTTCTGAAGGTATTTCGGCCACATTTGCTTGATTCGTAGGTCTCGGTTGTTCCCGCACCGGGGTTTGTTGGCTCGCATGTTCAGATTTCATCGGCTCTCCGCTATGCTTCGACTTCAACTCCTGATTCTCTCTATCAGCCTCGGTGTATAAATTCCTGTATTTTATAAGCTTGGTTCTTAAAAGGTCGTTCTCGCGTGAGTCGTTTTGAGGTGTAACAGATCTTTTCTTAACCTGGCTAAGCTCCTTCTTCAAGTCGCTATTTTCTCTCTGGTAGAGTCCCACTTTCATCTCTAGATTCGAAAGTTGAGTTCGGTGGTTTTTGGCTTCGTTATCCCTATTTTCAAGGTCTCTTTTCATGCTTTCAACCTGCTTGATTAACTTATTTAAGGAAGTCGTGAGCATTTTCTGATACGCTTCGCCTTCCTTACTACTTGTTATCGATGCTGGTACCGTGTTTATGAGCTTATGTGTCTCCTTGATAAGCAATTCTGTCCTATCCTTCCCGTGATCACCTTGCAACTCCGGGAGCTTGAGCGACGACATATCCAATATTCTTTGTATTTCTCTATCCATAGTGTTATCTGACCCACTAAGACTGTCAATATTCAACTCCGACATCCCTTTTATATCATCAAAATCATTATTTTCGCTTAAATCGTAATTGTTCCGTTTCAATGGACTACCTGTATTACTATTTCCTCTCATCCTGTGCAAATGATCCTGGTAATCGTTTCGTACCTTTTTACTGGGTGATAAACTAGAGCTTCTACCCATTCCAAATTTCTTAAACGGTGATGAATTCTTTGTATTTTTCACAGCTGATCTGCCTAATTCAATGCTTGGTGAATTGAAAATCGAATCTTCATCCGAGTATATTGTAATATCCTCATTTCTTCCCTCCTTTACTTTATATCTATTTAATAGTTCATGCGTCGAGTCCAATTCAAGACCCTCCATACTAGTCTGTTTTTACTCTATTAACTGCTAGACTATATGGCTAAAGTCGCTTTTGTATTTATCTATTTCTTGTATTTGTAAACAAAACATTCTACGCGTATAGTGAGACTGAAAAAAAAATTGTATATTTTGTGTGCAGACTATGGAGTTTACTCTTCAACATCAATATGGATTAAATAGTCCAATGATTTCGTCACAGCTGCAATATGCCATGGTATTAGACCGGATGCAGTGTAGTTCAACGGTGGAGTCATTTCGGGAGTCAGATTAGGATCGTTTTCGGCTCTATCTTCCGTAATGCTACCATCGATTTCACCAACACAAAGAATATCATTCAAGGTGATCATCTTCTTGTACTGGTTCAACAATATCTTCATAATTGCGTTTAGGTTCCAGTAATTTGAACAGCTTAGTAAATTTACCTCGTAGACTAAATACTGTTTCGTATCTTCGTCGGTGGAAACTCTGGTATCCTTGATCAAGTAGCCTATCTTCATTCCCAAGCGAGTAGGAGAGTTAAATGACGGTAATGGGGCCTTAGGGATCACCGCAGTTAGTTCTTCTGCGGGGTCGTGAATGATCTCGTCAGGATTATCGTGGGATGCGTTCGAAACAGGATTGGCGTTAGTGTTGGTGGTTCCTCCGGTGGAAGAAACAAAATCTTGCGGCAATAGGAAGTTCCCTGGTGCATTGAGAAACTGCTGGGGCGAATGGAAATTGATTCCCAGGTTATTCGAGGGTGAAATGGACATAGAGCCTCCGTTATTGTTTGGCGATGGGTTGTTGGAGCCAAAAGTCTTGAAAAAATCGGGTGCATTTGATGTGGCACCAACACCACCTGCTGGATTAGCGGCGTTTGTGCTTGAATTATTGTCCATATTAGTTGATGTGTTATTGGTGTTTGCATCATAATTCGACTTATCCTCCTGCTGGTCTGGGCCGATTGGACCACTAAACAATAATTTGGGTGACTTATTGACGGATAAGACAATCAAAGATACGTCTTTGTGCTTCATGCTTAGTCTTTTCCAGTGAATCAACTCATCATCGGGAATGATGCTATTTATCCTTGTTAATACTAAAAATTTCTTTCCGCCCAAACCAGAAGTCCTCCTGATGATCTCATCATTTAGCTTTTTGAATAAGGCGGTGGATATATTCCAGATCTCGTCACTTATTGACTCTAGACTATGAACGTTTTTGTTGTTTGTTTTCTGAAGGTTTGGAGAGCAATGCCACGATTTGGTTGATACAACGATTCCTAGTGGATCTGACCAAGCAGCTGAAAACCAATTCTTATCGATGGATCTTTCATATGCCAAATGGAGGAAAATATCATCATTAAACGTGGTTTTTCCATTGCCATTGCTTCCATTGTTCATGAACTTAAAATTAAGATTTGAAGGTGGCTCCTTGACTAATTGCGTGAATAAATGTTTGGTTGGGTCTTTGACTGGTTTCCCAATCGTTCGTTCATTCGGACATTGGTTGTATAAGTTCATTGACAATTTAGACAATCTGAAGTTTGATAAATATTTTAATCTTCTTTGACTTCCACTTTGCTTAATAATAAGTGACCAAGGAATTATATGGGCAAATACCTCTACTAGAGGTAGTTGATGATGGCTTAAAAACAATTTGAAGTTTCTAATTAACTTTGAGATTTGTAATAATGAGTTAACACTTTCGTCAAAATTAATGAAAAGTAATAACAACGGTCTATCGAACTCAAATTTATTTGTCTTGTTAATCAAATCAGACTTAATCATTTCGACTAGTGCATTTAATTTACGGTTAATTTGTTTATAGATGTTTCCATAAATCTGGTCTTCATCCTTCTTATGAACCAATAACAAACCATTATCAATACCTTCCATATCTGGTCTAGAATCTGATGGTTGTAAATTAATCTTGGATATATTACCAAAGCAGCATTCCTTATAGTTATAAACTAATGAATTTAAGAATTCGATATTATAATTATGATGAAGCATATTATGATCGTGTTCGGAGATCAACAATAATTGAAAATTCTTAGGGCCATTCAAAGGACTGAAGTTTAAATACTTCCAGAACTTAATACCAATTGAGTTCAAATTTATTATCGTATCATTATGCTTCAAAACTCTTGCCTTATCATTAGCTAACGGGAATATAGTGCCGTCTTCAAGTGTATTCACCAATGAACTTTGACCCACATTGTGAACCATTTCTTGATATTTTTTAGAATTATCTTCATTATTAGGACTATCGGAATAAATTGCATCCCATTCAATTGAATTTAGTTTCTTTAATTGTGTCCTAGGATTAAGAATGTCTTCATTTGTAATATCATCAAGAAAACTTAGCTGATTATCGAGTTCGTCTTGTATAGTAGTAGCTTCTCCCTTCAGTTCGTCAACATTAGCTTCTGTAGTGAATTCGTTAAGATTAACCTTATAACAAAAGGGAAATATATCACAAAGTTTATTTTCAAATTGCCTGGATGGCGCCTTACCCTCGATATTATCATACTCTTCATCGTCTCTTTCATTATTGGATAACTTCATCTCTAAAGACTTTTGTAACTTGTTCAACCCCATATCAAATATTAAATTTGGCCCTAACCACTTCAAGAATTCGTCCAAATTATTTAATTTCACCGACATTTCATTATTCTTGCATAATTCATAGTCAGACCACTCAGTTTCATCGTCCACAT
Organism: Debaryomyces tyrocola; assembly: GCA_900006135.1. Taxonomy (NCBI): domain Eukaryota; kingdom Fungi; phylum Ascomycota; class Pichiomycetes; order Serinales; family Debaryomycetaceae; genus Debaryomyces; species Debaryomyces tyrocola. The sequence goes on along the minus strand of LN874565.1, from coordinate 161,584 downwards.
CCATATCAAAATTTGTAGAAATTGTTGAGATCTTATTGGAAACAATAATGTTGTTCAAAATAAAGGAACTAGGAATACTTGCAACATTGATACCTCGTAAAATTAATGGTAAACAATTAGACGACTCTGATATCGATCCTCTAGAATTTGGGGTTGTCACTCCGCTTGGTGTATTTTCTGCTTCTTTGCTAGCCGATTTCTTTTCGACCACTATATCAACAACCATTGGCGAGTTGTCTGATTGTTCTTGTCTTTTACTTAATTGATCACTGTTGTCACCTGTAGGAGATGTAGTTCCATTCCGATCTTCCCTTGCAAGATTGTTCAACCCGAATGGTGAATCGTTTTTGGGGGGCACATTAGTTCTCGAAGAACTGAGTCCAAGTGATACCGGTGAAGAAAATCCACCTGTATTCATGGAGCTTGCATTATAAGAGTTAGGAAGTATTGGCTTAGCATTGTAGTTTGAATCATTGAAATTAACACCCGCCTGATTCAGCTGAGCGATATACGGGTCATTAAGTATGTTTAATTTCAAAGGTGGAGAACGTTTCATATTCATATCATTATTCTCCAAGTTGATATCATCATCCTCATCACTTTCTTCATCCTCGTCCTCATTTTCATCATCCTCATCATCATCACCATCGTCATCTTCCTCTTCAAGTTCTTCCATCTTCTTGATTGTATTATCGTTTTCATTGACATGATTTTCGTGGCCTTCATCTTTCATTCTTTCATTACCCTGTTCTTCAGGAAACTCGAAAATCTGTCTTCGATCATTATCGTCTATAATAGTCTCAATCCCAATAGAATCTTCTTTGCGTAGTGGTAATTCAAATCCACTTACACTTGTAGCTCTTAAAGTCTTTCTTTTCGAATCGATATCGGGACCAGCCGATACTTCCTTGTCAACATAAAATTTACCGCCTTTACCGTATTTCGTATCAATATTACTTTTAATTATTGGATTGAATAATATTGGAGAGAATATTGATCTTGCTCCTTCATTTGCCTCATTGTCCGTGGCAGCGGCGGAAGTTGGTGGGTTTACCGACTGAGCAGACCCTGGTGCTGTAGAATTAATTCCGTATTGGGGAAATATAGGTGTTGGTATTACTGGCATTGGAGCACCGGGATCATTATAAATTTGAGGAGTCTGTTTTAAATTCTTTAACGATGGGATCGTCATCTGATCTTTAGGAATGTCTATAAATGTATTTGGTATTGTCCCCGAAGACGGCTGCATTTTTAAGTCCTTGTCTTCTTTTAAATCTTCCAGTTTGACACTTTCTTCTTTTAAAACATCCTCGTCTATTGATTTGGCTATTGTGTCCAGGTCATCGACTTGTTTTTCCTGATTGAGGTCATCATTAAATAAGTCTTCGAAGTTCTTTTCCTCATTCATTTCATTTGTCGAAACTTCTGTTTTGGCCTTTTCATCTTCACTCGCATCACCAAATAAGTCATCCATTTCCACATCTTCATCGTCACTGTTCTTTACTGGTTCCTGCGAATCCAATTTTACATCATTTGGATTTTGGGACGGTTGAAAATTGGGGCCGTTAAAAAAATCATTGGTATCAGAGCTTTGGATACCAAATATATCCAGTACGCTTCCGGGTATGTCGCCAACCATATTTAAGTCACCCTTATTTTCATTTGCACCAGTAGAACTCATTCCTGTTGACAACGCACTTGGAATACTGTAATTAAAACTTTGGTTGTGTTGATGATTTGGGTTTAACTGACCATTAATGTTTGCTTGTTGGTGATGGCTGATATTAAAGTCAATGAAATCAGAAATCAAGTTTATTGGATCGCAAGTAATAGCTTGGGGAGAAGTTGCAGTGTCCATTTCATTAAGACCAAATTGTAGTAAGCAGAGTCTCCAAGGCCATAGTATGAACTTCTTGTTATCCACCGGATGGATGAATTTAGAAATCTTTGAAGTTTGATTATTTAAGTGCTGTAAATTAGGAACCAACTTCACCCAAACCAAAGGGTTCAATTGGTTTAGATCGACACCCGTGCTGTATTTAATCAATTGTATTAGCACCTCGCTGTTCTTAGGGGGTTCTGTGGTGAAGTTCGATGCAACATTTCCGTTATCGTATAAATGACATCTTATTCCAGATGGGATTATGTATAGAACAAAGTTTAAATCAGCGGATTCTATTTCACTGATATCCACTATGCTAGAGTCAAAAAGTTGAAGATGACACTTTTCAGATATAGAAATCAATAAATCTCCGTTTGGTAATAATATTGGATCAATATGGAGAATAAAATTGGAGAGCCCTTGCTCCTTCACTACGGCATAGTTTCCGAAGAGCTGCACTGCTTCATTCCTTGACAAATTAAACAACACCAACTTCTTAACCGCCTTCAAGAAACTCAAGCATGCGTAGGCCAAATACTCGTTCCCGGTACTATTATTATCTTTTTCACTGGCCACTTTCGGAGGGTTCGCTAGCAAATCAGCGCTTACCAGGTTGGAATATTTCAATTGTAGCTGTGTATATTCCTTTGTCAAATCAACATGTTCATCAACATGATTGAATTGAAAACAGTACAAATACTTATTGTAGTATGTTATTAGGCATTTAGGGTGGGAGTGTCTTATTAAAAGCTCCAATTCAAGCAAAGTCAGATCGTTCGTAGCACCATTTGTAGTGTAAATTAAATAAGTTACCGAGCAAAGATGAGCCAATTTATAATAATTGGTAGCTATACTAGAAGCATCTATTGCCTCAGGCATCTTCGGAGTTATCTATGCTTCTTATTGCTTTACCATATAGATGAACCTAGTAGTTGAAAAACTCTGAACTAAACCCAGCTGATATCGATATCGACTTGGTGTGTATATAAGAAATACTACTATTAAGGACCTACAATACTAAGACTACTAGTGTACGTATATTAATCATAACTTCTCATATTTGACCTTATTGGCTAAGATATTGTTCCTAAAGTCGGGAACTCCCAAGGAGCTGGTGTGTCCCCAAGGTTTTTTGGAATTTTCGTTGTCAACATGGTCCGCAAAACAGTTCAACCAACCATGTCTTGGATATTCTTTGTTAACAGCAGCAAGAGTGTCAGGATGGATAAGATCCGTGTTCAAACCAACGTTATCCAAAATGGTTGAAATTTGCAATATCAAGCCCAAAGTTGTGATAAAGCCAGTGTCACCCAAATCCTGGTGACGAATTACGGCCTCGGCCACAGCTTCCGCATAGTCTTGATCACCATTGGTATGCTCCAAGATAAGGTCCCTCGTTATCATTCCGCCGTAGAATTCAAACGACATCTTGGTGGCCTTCATGTTCTTCTCGGTGGTCCCAATATCGTGAAGCAAGCACGTAACAAACAAAACCTCCCGATCCAAGGCCCATTTATCGAAATGATCGTTGATAATGGCGATACTGTATTGGTACACTCTTAACGAATGCAATAACACCTTCTCTGGTAGTTCCTTGGTGGCGTAGTCCAACATGAACTTTCCCAATGGGCTGTCAGGCAATTGTACCACTGACTGGGCCGTAGGCTCGTTGATCTTGCCAACTGCTGTCTTTATGTCCCGAGCAATTTTCACGAATCCGTATTTTGACATTTTTGATCGATTACTATTTATATGATCCGATAACCGTTTCCTATTGATATCCCTGTGCCATTACTCGTCTAATCCAAACATCAGTGTCCCTTATATACGTTTGACACTGGTGCTGACTAATCGGAGGGGGTTGGAGTCTCGAAGATGGTTCTATTCCGAACTCTTGCTATTGCAGGAGTTAAGCATTTCATAGCATGTGCATTGGTCCATAGTGTATGCAACGTTTCACCATTGCCGTTGCTTACAGAGGATTCCAGAAAACGAAATATCATACTGAAAAAAAGCTAACTGAATTCAAAACTAAGTCAAGATGCCCATCGTACCTTTCACAAGCCACCTGCACCCCATTTTATATGGTGTAAAACGATAATTATGTAAGATAACTACTGGGGTATATAATTATGTAGGTCTTAACGTGCCATTGACCTCCATACGACCGTTTGGGCATCGGATACTAAATATTTCAGTACTATGGGTCTGCTTATGTGTATGTACACAAAATGCGATAGTAAAAGCTGATAAACAATCACCAGATTTTGTAAATATTGACTTCATCGAACATTATCAAGATGTCAGAGAAAGAACAAGAACGTATGTATAGGAAGACGGTGATGCGGGAGAAATTAACTAACAAAAACAGCGATTTTAAAGGCATCAGATTTGCCAGAGGAGATGCAAACTAGGATCTTCGAGTTATCCAATGAGGCAGTTTCAAATTACAAAATTGAAAAAGATATAGCCACATATTTGAAGAAAGAATTAGATCAGTTATACGGAGCCACATGGCATGTAATCGTTGGTAAGAGTTTTGGGTCTTATGTGACGCATGAGCAAGGGTTTTTCACATATTTCTACATTGGCCAACTAGCTTTTTTAATCTTCAAGAGTGGATGATTTTTGTCGATACAGACGACAATATATGTGTGGATACAGCATTTGTACGACGTGGGTCTTTCTAGAATAGTCGGGTATATACCTACTCTTCATATATATATATTATTAATAAAGTATATTCATGGGATGTCTAACTCTACATTCAGCAAAACCGCACAACTGAGACGAGCACCAAGAGCCCGTTTAATTCTGCAACTTTTCAGCCTGTCCACTCAACAAGGTGAATGCAGGCTTGCCTAACTTATCTCTGCCCTTTAAGAAGTCTAATTCCATGACAAACAAGTATTCAACGATGTCACCACCTGACTGCTTGACCAATTCACCGGCACTTGAGGCACTACCACCGGTAGCCAAAATATCATCGACAATCAAAACCTTGGCACCCTTTTCGATCACATCTTTTTGGATTTGGAATTTGTCACTACCGTATTCCTTTTGGAATTCGGCCGTGAATACTGGGCCTGGTAATTTACCTGGTTTTCTGACTGGAACAAACCCAGCCCCCAAAGCCAAAGCCAAAGTAGGTCCGAAAAGGAACCCTCTACTTTCTAAACCGACAACATAATCCACTTTTTGCTCACCAACGTGCAATTGGAATGCCCTGACCAATTTTTGGAATAAGTCCGGTTTGGTGAAAACTGGCAAAAAGTCTTCGAATAAAATACCTTCACTTGGGAAATTTGGAAATTGCTTTAATGAAGCTCTAATCTCTTTGGCGAGTTCGCTGATTTCAACTTGTGACATTTGTATACTAGATGATGTTTGTTTAAGAGTTTATAGTATTATCAACTAAAAAAAATCCTCGTAGGCATCGGCCATCGGCATCGTGCGCAGTATGATTTTTACATAGATAAGGCAATTTTGACGTGCTGAGCAGGCATTATTGGTAATACGGGCATATTGAGGCTTAGAGAACGAGATGCCGAAGGATCGGCGATGGTTTTAAGGTAGTGAGCATGGTAATTCAAACCATGTAGCGACTGTATTGCATAGCGGACTGTTCAAGTAGGAGATTGTATGAATATGAGTATGACTACGACTATAACTTTACGACTATGACTACGACTACGACTCTATGACTATGGCTCTGATTTCAACTCTATGACTCTTCGACTGAGCGGGAAAAAGCCTGATACTGGTTTCGTGCCACTTGAACCTGTGCAACTTTCGGGTCTATGTATCACGGTCGGTCATCGGAGAGCTTGGTAAAGACGAAACCTGTTTACCTCGTGCTTTCGTCCGGTCCACTCCATTGAAGAAGACAACAACATTCACAGTATAGTATGCTACTGCTTTCCATTCACAGTATATATGTTGCTGCTTTCCAGTGGTCAGTAGTTGCGTCTACTTTTCGGTCCATCGATTAGTCTTTTCTCACCTGAACTTTCAAATCATTGAATACAAGCTTATACCCCTAATAAATATTCCGTTCCCTAACTAATATTCCCTCCCCAATAAGTATTTTATTACTTCTTCATTTCCTACGAATGTTCTCAAATCCATTGCAATCCAAAGCTACTACAATACGACAATACTCAATCCTCTCTACGATATGGGTGCAATTCTCACATTTCGTCCAATCCCCCATTCATACGGCTTTTTTTTCTTCACCACCCTCTCCTTGTATCTCCTCATCATGACTCTCTTTCATCTTCTCTCATATACCCATAACCGGTCCAAAACCCACTATTAACATTAACAGGAAACCTGCAACAACTTTTTTGGCCAGTTTTGCGTTTTTGTGTCACTTTACCGATTATATGATTGTTGAATTAATTTTTAATACAACACAACTAGAGGAAATATAGTGTTCATTATCAGCAAATCAATCATTAAAAGAGATTATAATAATGTCTGAAGAGGAAAACAGAATCACAACATCCTCTGATGATGTGATGAAACATGAAGATCCGGATAATTCCACCGCTGGAGGAGCATATGAAGTTCAAGATATAGATCAGAATGAAATCGATGAAGAAGAAGAAGAGACGGAAGAAAATAAGAGAAGCGCTCAGGAAGAATATTCTATAGGTTCTAAGCGTCCGTTGGAAGATAATGATGAAGGTGAAAGTAAGGTGTCTACCGAAAATGATCAAGCATTAATTAATAATAACGGTGAAGGTGCGGAACAGCAAGATAATGGTGATGAGGCAAATGACGACGAAAATGAGGATGAGGACGATGAGGACGACGAGGATGAAGATGAAGACGAAGATGAAGAAGAAGTAAGTTCTAAGAAGAGAAAGAGAAGAAGAGGGGCTAATCAGTTTATTGATATTGAAGCCGAAGTGGATGACGAAGAAGAAGATGAGATGGACGAAGACGATGAAGAAGCAGAATTGTTGAGAGAGCAATTTATTGCAGATGATAGCCGTGTTGAGACCATGGATGGTAAGGACAGTGCTGGAGAACACCAGGACGATAGGCTTCACAGACAATTTGACCGTCGTCGTCAAGAAGCAGAGGATCAAGACGCAGAAGTTTTAGCGGAGACCTTGAAACAACGTTATCGTAAGACCCATACTGTGTACAGGGGTGACACCACTGCCAGTGGTACCGTATCGCAGAAGTTATTGATGCCTTCTATTAACGATCCAGCCATTTACGCTATTAGATGTACCCCGGGTCGTGAAAAGGACTTGGTTCGTAAATTGTACGAAAAGAAGAGGACTTTGGCAAGACTGAACCCATTGGAGATCTTGACTGTATTCCAAAGAGATTCGTTCAAGGGTTATATATATATCGAAGCTAAGAAACCAGAGGCCATCGAGAGAGCCTTAACGGGTATGGTGAACATATATGCTAAACAAAGGTTATTGGTTCCTGTCCGTGAATATCCAGATTTGCTTAAGCAAGTGAAGTCTTCTGATGTTGAAATTGTTCCGGGTATTTATGTGAGAATTACCCGTGGTAAATATAAAAATGACCTTGCTATCGTAGATAATTTATCAGAAAATGGTTTGGACGTTCGTTGTAAGTTGGTACCTCGTTTAGACTATGGTAAGAATGACGACTTCGATAAAGACGGCAAAAGAATCAGACTGAAAACTAAGCCTATCCCCCGTCTTTTTAGCGAACAAGAAGCCAGAATGTATGATGGTGAGTATTTGCAAAGTGGCAGGGGTCCCCGTGCATTCATTTACCGTGGGGAAGAATACAACGAAGGTTTTCTCTTCAAGGACTTTAAATTACAATTCATTCAAACTAAAGACGTTCATCCGAAATTGGAAGAGTTGGATCGTTTCCAAACAGGTGATCCAGAGGAAGATGGTTTAGACCTCGCTGCCATTGCTGCATCCTTGAAAAATAAAAATAATTCGGAAGGCGCAGGACGTTCTAGTGCTTTCCAACCTGGTGATAAGGTTGAAATTCGCCGTGGCGAACAAGCGAAAACAATTGGTAAAGTTTTAAGTACTTCGTTAAATGAAATTACGATTTTAGTCACAGATAGTGGTGATCCTAAGTTTGTGAACCAAAGATTGACTGTTCCTGCCAATGATTTAAGAAAACTTTTCAGTGCGGGTGATCATGTCAGAGTTATCGAAGGTAAACATTCTGATGAGACAGGCTTGGTTATTAAAATTGACAATGATTCGGTGATTCTTTTAAGTGACCAAACGAAGCAGGATGTCAGAGTTTTCGCTAACTACTTAATTAAAGCAACTGATGCTTCGCTGAATACCGACGTTACAGGTGGAAAATACGAGTTAAAGGATTTGGTACAGCTTAATGTCTCAACCGTTGGGGTCATTGTTAAGGCTGAAAAGAGTTCATTTGAAGTTCTTACATCTGAGGGAAGATTGATGTCTGTAAATCCAGCCGGTATTGCATCAAAGTTGGAATTAAGTCGTCGTGAACAGATTGCAACGGATAGAAATGGTTCTACTGTTAAAATTGGGGATACGGTCAAAGAAGTTTTAGGTGATAAGAAGAGAGAAGGAGCAATTTTACATATTTACAAAAATTCATTATTCATAAAGCTGAATGAAATTTTGGAAAATTTGGGTATATTCGTAACTAACTGTATGAACGTTAGTACAATTACAACGAAAGACTCGATTGTATCTAAGAGTTTAGGCCCAGACTTAAACCGTATGAATCCAAACTTAAAATTACCCAACCCAATTGCTAATGCGGGTTTAAAGACTCGTGTCGGTGGTCGTGATAAATTAATATATAAGGATGTTCTTGTCAACAGCGGAAACTATAAAGGTTTAATGGGTAAAGTTACTGAAGCTGATGAAGTTTACGCTAGAATAGAATTACATACCAAATCCAAGAAGATTAAGGTAAACAAAAACCTGTTGAGTGTTATGGTCCGTGGTGAGGCAGTCCCATACTTAAGATTTATTGGTGCTTCATCTGGTCCTGGTAATTCGAATCCTTCAGGTAGTTTTGGTGGTGCTTCGTTCAATCAACCTGCTAAAGCTCCTGCATTTTCATCCGGTGGTAAGTCTTCCTGGGGTAGTGGTGGTGTAACTCCTTCAGTTGGTGGTGGTGCAACTGCTTGGGGTAGTGGTGGTGCACAATCGTCTTGGGGAGGAGGTAAAACACCAGCATATAACTCAGGAAATGCTTCCACATGGGGCGGTAACGCCGGAGGTGCTTCAGCATGGGGTAATAATAACGGTAATGCTTCTAGTTGGGGTAGCAATTCAAAGAATGGAGGTTCTTCCACCTGGGGAGGAAATTCTACCTGGGGTAATTCTAATAAAGGCGGAAAAAGTTCTTGGGGCAATGGCTCTGCCTGGGGTGGAAAATAAGTAACGTTTACCTTTTCTCTTGTATATTTTAGTGCAGTCTTCTTATCTTGAATGTATAATTTCGTATTATTTCGTATTACAAGGTCGTCTAATGACTACAAAAGCATAATATTTACCGTGTTTATTATTCTATTTATTCTCGCAACCAGGACAGTTATGTAAACTCTCATGAACAAAAACATCACAATCAATGCAGAAATCATTTTGACATTTTCCACAACGGTATCTAGAACTTGTAAGGGAATCCATTTTAGTTTTACCATCTTCATTCGCATCGGTATTTTTAATTCCACTAGGGAATTTAAGTAGACAGCCGTAACAATACGTACTACTATATGACTCACTGACTGGAACTTCTTTGTAATCTCCTAATGGTACCAAATGATGGTATGATCTTGCCAAATGTGTAGAAAGAATTAGCATAAGGCCACATATTGGACAAATCGTAGGCAAATGGCAAACCTTATTGTTACACTGAGGACATTCATAACCAATTACACTTCTGGTTCCAAGAGTTGCTGTTGGATCATTATTTTTTGTCTCAACGGAATCTTGAGTTGGGTGACATGCACATAATTGGGGGAAATCGACAGATAAGTTCGAAGTGGAGGATGTGATAACAGGTTGAATTTTCAGGGGAAAGCCCATTTTAATTATCGGTACTTCTTTTGAATTGTTTTGGTCTATCAGCGTATTCGTAGTAACAGGAAGAGGAATCACACAATCCATTAATAGCTCTCTGAAGTGAATTTCATTCATAATCACACCATAATTATTACCGCCTGCAGACCAAAAAGTATTCGATTTACTTGGGTTATTTGTTTTATTAACCAATTCTTGACAGATAGCTACCTGAGCCGATAACCCGATGATTTTGACTTTGATTTCATCTTTTACCAAGCTATTAATTGTTTTATGAATATCACCAGGATCACTTGTAAATAATGCTCCAAATATTATTAAAATTTCCTTAGAATTTTTAGTGTCATTTAAATTAGTACCAAAATTGTACATCAATAAAGACCTTGCCATCTCCAATGCATTTTGCAAAGAAGGATCACCCTTTGGCTCATATTTATTATGCTGTCGACTTTTTAATTGTCTTATCTTATCCAAATGGTATTGTGGCAGACCGTTTACCTCACTTATTAGGTTCGCTACCCCGTTACGCATCATGATTATACCTAATTGAGATATAGGATTCTGATCAAAGTATTCTACGACAAATTCCTGTAATAACGATAACATCATCGAAAATCTCGTAGGCCGTAAATCTTTCTCCAGCATAACCAGTGAACCATCGATTATCACAACTAAGGTCCTGATGATACCTCTTTGAAATGGAGTAGTTGGATTTCTCATGATTTTTTTCTTCCTATTTTCGATCATAGTTTGAATAATGGTCTCAAGCGAACGACCATCATCATCATCCTTAACAATATCCCACGGTCTTTGGTATTCATCTTCCCATGCATATCCACCGCTTGCACTTTTTAAGTCACCTACTGCTCCACTTCGAGGTTGGTGGGTCATGCCACTTGATCTGGTCCGCTTTGAAACACCATCTGCCAGTACCAGCGATTCTTTTTGGCTAGCCTCATTTGATGAGATACCACTCGGTGTATCAGCAGCTGTAGGTTGAGGAGCGATATATTCCTCGTCTGACTCATCCATAATGAATGAAGAAGAAGTTTCTAAAGATGATATTTTTGAAGATGCCCGACATTTATTTTAGTATCAACGAATGTCGCAATATGTCAGAAGCATTAACGACTAATATTATATAAATATCCATGAAGAACACAGCAGTTACGGTACTCTTGTCTGGAAGACTACGTATATAGATCTATTATCTAGTTTTATTATTACTGTCTATGATAATGCGTTATTATATGCGTACAGAAGATATTATTATTAGTTGATGCAAAAATACAGATAAAGTGCAGCATATCTGTTAATAATTCGAACCTAAGCGAATATTAGCCTTAGTCTTGTAAGGATAATATCATTGTGGTCCATGCCATGATTTATATTAATGTTTTTATTCATGCATTTAGTTTCCTCTTCTTACAGTCTAAGTCTGCAGTGAAGCCGTCAACTTGGACCACTTGATTAACCGATTCAGGTGGATCAGATTGGTTAATCTGGGCAATTTGGTCAATTTTGGTTATTATCTTATTGAAATCAACCTTTCCTTCAAGATCAATATCGTAGAACAATCCATAGAAATTTTGCAAATCATTTTCTAGCTTGTCCTTAAAGTCCTTCTCTTGATACATTTCTTCCAAATCATTTTCTAGCTTGTTCTTAAAGTCCTTCTCTTGATACATTTCTTCCAAATCAGATACCGCAAGGAGGTCCTCTATGCTTAGAATGTCTCTTAATGTATACCCACGGTTGAGAACGGGGGTTAATTCCCGTTCTCTGTTATTATACGATGCAGCAAACCTTTCTCTTCCAAAGAATTCAGTGAACTCTTCTGGTGACAAATACTCTTTAAAGTCTAAATTAGGAGGGTATTCCTTATTTTCTAGCTCTTTGTTCTTCTTAATCTTGGGGTTCGGTGCCGAATCGTTCTCTTGAATATAAAAGTTTCTTAGTAACTGAACGGCCTCTGTCCTCAAGACACCTCCATAACTTTGATACGCCTTATTGATTTTATCTTGATGGATACTCAAAATTGTTCCATTTCCTCCAAATCTATCGTTTCCACAGCCATATACTACGTAGCCGATCCCAATCTGTTTCAATGCCGATGCACACATTATGCATGGTTCTACTGTCACATACAATATTACATCACCAAAAAATGCCTGAATCTTAGCAATATCAGATCTATCTTGTACTGGAATTTGACCCATCACCTTATCTATAGCTATGAATTCGGCATGTCTCGTACCATTTAGCGACCGATTAGTATCATTATACCCTATACTCAAAATTTGATTTGTACTTCTGGAAACTAAAATACATGCAACTGGCGTTTCATTCTTTATCATAGCTCGGTAACCAACGAATAAGGCGATAGCCATATTTGTAAAGATCGGTATCATGTCAGTCATGCTGCGTCTTCGTTTGTATCTATATTAAATTGTAATTCTTTTTGACAGAAATATTTCAACTCATCTGAGATCGAGCATAAATCGTTATTGTTTATACCGTGCTTTTTAAAACTGGAATGTCAGATCTCCATAAACAATTCCTCAAGAAGATAAAAGAACAAGAAAGGGCTTTTGGATTATCGCTGCTTTCTGAAGAACCCGATGAATCTGAATCTGATTCTAATTATTTCAGTCCAACACCCCAACCGCCAAATGAAACAAAAACCCATATAAATGAAGGGCGTCACGGACATATACGGAAAGCATATTATGATACTAAAAGAGACGTGTTTCTGATAGCTGATATATATACGGATCCAAGATCAGGTGTCCGATTGCAAACATATTTCAAGCCGCCATCATCTTCCAGTGCACCCATATTCATATGTCATCATGGAGCAGGTTCCTCCTCTATGACATTTTGCAAGTTAGCACAATCATTAGCTAACGAATATGGCAAGGACAACGAATATCCAGGATTATTCACGTACGATATGCGAGGTCATGGTAACTCATCTACAACGATTCCACCTGATTATTCGTTAGCCACGATAACGAATGACTGTACATTTATAATAGATGAATTCCATGCCAAACATGCACCAAAGTCTTCTATTTATTTATTGGGCCATTCTTTAGGTGGAGCAGTTTTGACAAACTATCTTGTGGCTAATCCGGATAATGCTTACAAATTCAAGGGTTTAATCGTGCTTGATATCGTAGAAGAAACTGCCATTAAGGCGTTGAGTGCAATGCCCCAGTTCGTTCGGAAAAGACCAACTACATTCGATGACTACCAAGAAGCAATCGATTGGCATATAAAAGACTCACACCTATTACATAGCGAAGAATCAGCTCTCGTCAGTGTGCCAGATTTGCTACGTGAATGTCCCAATGGCTTAATTTGGAAAACCAATCTACAAGAAACTGAACCATTCTGGGAAACTTGGTTTATCGGTCTTTCGGCTAATTTCATAAATTGTGGTAAACCTCAACGAATAGCCAAATTGCTAGTCTTGTCCGGCCATGAGACTTTAGATACAAATTTAATCATTGGCCAAATGCAAGGTAAATATCAATTAATAGTCTTCAATAATACCCAAAATACCGGACATTTTATTCAAGAAGACATCCCAAAGCAAATAAGTATCAGTCTCGTTGATTTTGTCAGGAGGAATGATTCTCCTGATGAATATATGAAGAAAGAATTCGGTTTCGTCCCTAAATGGGGTGGTAAGATTCATGATTAGTTATAGAAAATGTATATTTTAAAGAATTTTTTCGTTCTACTGATATATATATGATTAAATCTTTCGTTAACTATATTATCAATTGAATATGAATATGAATCTGCAATGAAATTATTTTTTCCAATTTTATTAGTTTAATATATTATCGTAAGAATTAATTGAAATTTAAAAAAAACTAATAAAAATTTTGAAAAAATACTTCCATCATCAGAAGTAGCAAAATATGGTACCTTATATGCCATAACTTCTATTGTTATGTTCCAAATATTAATACTAAGCACCCATGTTAAGTTAATTGAATAAGAATCGTTATAGAGTAGATTTTGCATCCATCAATTTTCGTTTTTCTACATCGCGCATAAAAGTCAACCAAGTCATTGTACATATTCATACTTATATATTAATCAACACTTAGGTTGGCTTTCTTAATTTCTTCAGACCTTTGGTTTATTATATCGACCGCTTCATCGATTTTTTTACTGGACCACGGAAACCTAGGATTGATTAAAAACGGTCTCAAATCGAATCTATTATCGTCTGGAGAATATTGTTCAGCATGATAGGAAGGTGTCATTGTAGTCATTTTATGTCTGTTAATGGCATAGAAAAACCAAAACCTCTTAACCTTTTCAGCAACCTGTTCAGCAGTCAAGTTAAGTGGAGGCTGGGACCATTCATGATACAATTTAATAAACATTGCCATGGGACCACATTTATCGACTTTACGCAATCTACCAAATCTGGACAATTCATCATAAGTCATACCCATATCAACTTCATCGCTTTGTACGTAGTTTTGAGTTATTGGTTCTAATTCGGCAGTAGGAGTTGCGGTTAAGAAGTCATGTAAAATAGGCAATTCGAAATTCTTGTCAGCCCAATCGATAAATTTCTTCAAATCTGTCTTGGAGATTCCCCCAATCGGGTTGATATCGGCACTAGAGCAGTCGTATTTAGTCAAATAGCCTCTTATACATTCATCAACATTGGCGCTTCCCAAAACCAATAACCCGCCTGGAATGTTTCTAGTCCAGGGTAACAATTGGGCAAAAAGATAACTCAACACCATACGTAACCTAGCTTGAATATTCTGTAATGCCAAATTCTCTGTCTGTGAACCTCCAAATATCTTAAAAATTGGTTTTTTACCGGTGGCGACTTCAAAAACGGAGACAACAGCGCTTACCAAAGAGTCCATGTTCATATCGATATGATGAGACCCAACTTTTTCTGAGAGTTCCTTAGCTCTCGATCTAGTTTCTTGTGAAGAATTTTCAGTACCCATGAAACTGGTGTAAAACAACCTACCAGCAACTTCCTGTGGTGTTTTTGGAAAAAACTCTGGATCGTGAGTTAAAGATTGGATATCAGAAATAACCTGCTTATCGCCCTCTTCACAAGACTTAACAACTAATCTACACATCAGGTGAACAATAACCGCAGTAGCACAAGAATCAATACCTCCACTTAAAGGCAAGAAATACCCGGCACATTTAGATCTTCTCAAGTAATCCCACAACCAACAAGCAGGTCCTAATGCAATTTCTTCTTCTGGTAGATGGTATCTGATATCACCGTAAGGAGAAGGTTTTACATTTGGATTGAAAACATTACTATTTGGGGACAATTCGATGTCAGTAGGAATATGATGGTAAACTGTCGAATCTGACTGAGAAACAGATTGAAATGCTGACAGCTTTTGGTTACGGTAAGATCTAACGTCATCTAGATCGATTGTAGCTGAAACAACTTCAACGTCACGAAGGGAAAATTGAGATGCCTGTGCAACGACCTTACCGTTGACAATAATACAAGCACAACCATCGTAATATAACCTATCACCATCGCAACCCTTTTGATTAGCATACAAGTAGACCCCTCCACATTTTTTAGTGGCCCCTGTGATCAATTGTAATCTTGTATCTAGTTTTCTCAATTCATGATGTGATCCGGATGAGTTGGTGAAAATTTCAACCCCATCTAACGCCATAGAAATATGAGGAGACTGAGGAGTGAATAATTCTTCACATGTTTCGGCCCCTAGAGTGGTTTCCAACGTTTGTATAACACAATCCCCAAACGTCACGTTGGATTGTCCAGTAACAGAGCTAATATGTTTAGGCAACTGGAATGATTCATAGTACTTGGGTCTATTCCAAGGAGTAAAATATCTCATTTCTCTATAATTACCGTCATTTGCCAAGTAAAGCTTTGGTCTAATTAGTAATATCTTCCCATTGTACGAGAGTAAACGACAATTATACTTAATCGATTTGTGTATAATTGGCATACCAACATCAAGCAAAATGTCTTGAGTGTTTGGATTAGTCAATATGTGACCATACATTTCCCACGAATGGTCATATAAGTCATTCTCTAAGAAATGGTCTAAACATCCATATCCACAAATTTCTAATTCAGGTCCAACTCTTAGCTTAGCACCTAATTTTTTGGCCTCAATGATACTGGTAATGATACGATCTCTGTTACCCTCAAAGTCCAATGCCCATTGGTTTAGGTTACAGGTGGCTAATGTTATATAATGTCCCATAATTATCAACAATTGAAGAAAAAGAGTTCCAAATTAATCATAATTTTCGATGATGAAAAAGGCTTCGAGCTTATCAGCGAACCAGTAAAAATTCTAAAATCGGTAAATTTAATATTCATACGCTTTTATTTTAATAACTAGGCCATATATAACTACTGAACAAGAACAGGCTCAATACCACTAGCAATATTGCATTGGTGCATCAACCTCCTTTCGTCGTTCCCGTTTTTAACTCCTTTGAGTTCACCCGTAACACTATGCAATACACCTCTATTATAGAAGAGCACTAAATCTCCTTCATTCCAGGCATGAGCTAAGACTTTAGAAGGGGAAATAGCAGGTCTCATCATAGAATGAACCTTTCTCCGAGCATCTTCTAATTCTAAAGTTTTAATAGACCCATCTGGACATTTAGTGTGTAATTTGTACAAACAACAGCCATGCACCTGCAAGTGCTTCTTGTTAGTCACAGGGTTTGTCCAAACCATTGGTAAACGTTTAATCTTTTCTGGATCCCATTCGGGCATTTTGTCGAAGGCTAGTTCTTTACCCTCAGAAACCATGGTCAACCCATCGGAGGTGGCTCCAGCAGGAGAAATAAATATATAAGGATGAGGAGGATATTCGACAGTTGTGTTTACGGCAAACTGCTTCTCCTCGTCCGATAACCTATCAAAGGCTTGTTGACCGCTAACGAAACAAGTTGCACCCGGTGCCAACTTTAATTCTTCGTCCGAGCCTTCGTATGAGATAGTTTGCATCTCTGACGCAGGAGGAACTTTGATCCCCAATAATGTCGTAACCACTGGAGGCAACAAATCATACAAAGCCGAGTCTAGGTGCCATCTGTAGAATCGAGTTTTGTGTTGGTTCTTAATTTCATCTTGGGTCAATGGCGTGTGGTGGAATGTGGTATGCGAAGGGTGAGTTAGCGAAATGGCCTCTCCATTTTCGTTCCCAGGTTCATTGGCTTCAAAAGTACCTTGCCCTAAAATTTGAACCTGTGGTTGCGATTTAACAGTGGTACCGTCCTTTCTTAATACTGATTGTTCATGTCTGAACTCCTTACCGTGACCATATCCTGCAAATCCCTCCTGCTTTGGTTCAGGAATCGTGGGGTCAAATCTCTTGGTAAGTTCATATTGTGATTTTGGACTCAATTTAGCTTGATCCTTAACAACTACCACCAAATGTGTATGAACTGTCGCAAACAACTTTTTAAAATCGTCTTCATTTAATTTCAGGGGATCGTTATCACAATAGCTTGGGAGACTGACCATACACCCAAAAGGCTTGTCCGCGAGTGGTGTAACTTCCAATGTACTTGCTTGAGTCATTTGATATATGTTAATATGTAACTGTTTCAACAATGTATTAATTTACGTTATTAAAACTACGATATTAGAATTATGGTACTAGAAATAAATGATATCCTTAGTAGAATAAGTTCCATATTTATATGCTATCTTATCTCTCGTGATAAGATACTCCGCGGAGTATCCGGAGAACTCCGACCAATAACCAGGTGTACAATTTGTTTAAGAAGAAGTTGAAGATATATTATCAGCTTGAAGACCAGATACGGTAGACTAGTAGTTATTCGGTTGAATGTATGTGCTTGATAACTGAAACATTGCTTGGTGGATAAGTTCGAGTTGGGTGCAATATGAACATAGACCTACCGATATGATCTGGAGCGAGCAATACATAAAATACGATTATCAAATAGTAGCGATTACTTGCAGATACTCGTGATTGGTGTACAAGATGTGGGTTATTTAGTAGTTAGTAGATACTTGAATAAGAAAATAGAATTCTAAATAGAGTAAAATTGACAACGGTTATGCTCTGAACAGTGGGCTTGTGCATTTCATAGAACCGCAACAGGCGAAAATCAAACTTATTGTCAAGTATGCGGTATATATGGGCTACTAATGTTATTGAAGCTAGATGAATGGGACTGTGCATTCAGGAAGAGTAGTTTGAAGGAATAATTCCTGCCGCATGTGTGCTCTATTGGTACCATCTCTGTTGGTACGCAAAGATGACCCAGGCCAAGAATACGATAGAGAAGCATATTACGAAATTCTATTTTAATGTCCATATACTACACATACACAACATACTTATTTAGCTCAAATTAAACTAAAAGCTAAAGTTAAATGAGATAATTTTACTTTGCACTTTATGAGGATGATCGTATCTCGAGGACTCACATTGCTTCAATTAAGATAAAAGTCTTTTTGCAAGTACATCCAGAGCAAACTGGTGCTACTGACAATCAATGGGCCTGCCAATCCTTTACCTAATTTGCAGTTACCGAAGTACAACCATTCACTGATAAAATGTCCTCCGGCCACAGCAAAACTCCACATACATAACTCGTAGATTTGTTTGTTACCCACCAAGTAGTACGCACCGTAAAATCTGACAATTGACGTAATGAATGTCCAAGTACCGAAGGTTCTAGCACTCAATTTGGTAACTTCGGTTGTTGGGGCTGATTCATAGACTCTTCTGGTTAATGTCAAATCGGGTGATTGATATGTCTGCAAGGAATTGAAAATCGAAACAACGGATATGAATAATAACCAGTGGGGCAAATATCCTCCCTGCGACGTAGTTGTTGGTAAGAATGATTGGAAATATGGGATCATTTTGATGTTTAAAGGTGATTTTCCATAAACATTTGTGGTTTTTCTTGAAGAATTTTTCATACACTCGCGAAATCAGTGTTGCATTATCCGTTACTAAATAAAAATTACATAAACTAAACACATATATGTGAATAAACATGAATAAACAAAAAAACAATACTAAGCATCAATGGGTCATCAAAACGATAAGAATGTTATCGGTTCAAGGATAACGGTAATTAATTACCGGAGCCTTGGTTCGCAGTAGGATCTTGACTCTTTAATATATCAACCGCAGGGCCCAATAACCTGGAGAAGCCCGATTTACCCAAGGTTGCGACAATAACAGTATCTAATGCTTCTACAGTGGCTTGTCTTGGCAAATCGTTCAACAATGCAACCTCACCGAAATAGTCACCTTTTGATAACTTGGTGAGTACACCTTTGTCCTCCTTAGAAACCTGGCAGCTACCACTTTCGATGAAATAGAAGTTTTCACCTTGCTCGCCTTCTTTGACGATTTTATCTCCCTTGTGGTAGATCTCTGTGCTCAAGGCATCGGCCAACTTCAGTCTTTCCTGGTTCGATAAGCTGGACAACACTTTGACATCCTTCAAGAAGTCTTCGTACATCAATCTTCGATTGAACGTACGTTCCAATAAAATACGACGGAATGTTTGTCTATCCAACGCCCAACAGGTGACCCCTGGTTCGGAGGCCGCCACTGCAGTGGCAGCTCTTGGCGAGTTGTACATCAATGCTAATTCACCGAAAGAAGACCCTTCACCACTGGAGTTGACCTGGTTTCCATTGACGTAGAAATCAACGGTACCGTTTTCGATTATGTAGAAGTAGTCCCCTTCATCCCCTTGCTTTATGATTTCATCGCCGTTCTTGAACTCTTTCTTTCCTAACGCCTCGATAACCGTCTTCTTCGAGCTGGCATCTAATTGGCGAAAAAGAAAATTGGAACCCAACGTCTTGGATAACTCGACCTTTTGTGCGTGAGTCAAGTCGTTGATCGGAGGCTTCCACGAGTCAGACTTGAACTTGTCGGGGTTCATGGCTTCTGCCGATACCGAGGTTCTTCTATTCGCATTGAACGCAACTGGTATTTTGGACTTAGGCACCGGTGGAGCAGCATTTGCGTCCTGGGAAGCCGAATTTGATGGGTCGTTAGGATCCAACTCCTGCAATGGCTTCAGCGACGTACTTTTGCCAACACCAAATCCTCCCTTGAACAAATCGGCCTTGTCTTCCTGTTTCGACGCCCCTGGCGCTTCCTTAGGATCATCATCATGGTGGTGGTGGTCGATCAGCGTCGGATCGTTGTCCCCAAATGGCGACTTGAAGCTAGGCTGTCTCTTGTTCGCCGTCATTATGGCCCCGCCGTCCGAATTGAACACATTGTCAATCAGCGGGAACAAGTTGATTCCTGCCGCCTTCGCTTTATTCTGCTGCTGCCACAACTGCGATCTCTGGAGCTCCAACTTCGAGTTGAAGTAATTGGCGCAGAACTGCAACACATCAATTGGATTCTTAGCAACAATCTCTTTCTGCAATTGATTCAATTCTTCTGTAGCATACTGATTGTCTGTCATTGTGCTACCTATTCTTTTCGTTTTATTCGATTCTTGATCTTCCAATCGCTATTTTTATCAGTGGCAATCCAAATAACTCCGTACGCAATATTCTATGTTATACTATATTTTACTATCGTATAATCCTATTTCAAATTGGTAATTTCTCAATCGATATCTTCTTGTACTATAGAGTATCTTCTTATATCCTATTGTATGCGATAAAGATCAAGTTCTATCAATAGTTGTTTTAGGGGTACTCATGCAAAGCGGCCCAGATTGATCGATGAATTGACGGAGAACTAACCTGCAAAACCTGGGACAAATCACAGGGCTCACGTCAGAAAACTATTTACAGGTTACAATAATATACATTACCCGGATATATATCCATGCAACGTTACATTTTAAATAGATGCAGGAACGGACTCCCGTCTGCATTGTATGCGCTGGTTCTGCAGGGGCATCCACAGATACGATCTAGCGTAAACAGGTAGTCAACAGAGACCGTGTCTTTTTTGTATAGTGAGCTCGGAATTGGGAACTGGAGCTATCCGTTAGCAATATTGTGTGGACAGGTGGTAGTAGATAGATCGGTAATGAACATTTGGTGCTGGATGGATAGACTGCTAATGGATGGGCTGGTGTGGTCGCCTACACAAATAATTCGTATGTGGCAATTGGATAGATGAGAGTCGTAGATATTAAGGTTCGCGATATTGGTAAATAATTGCAAGAATAGAGTTTAAGCAAAGGCTTTGTTATACATTCGAGTTGATATGGTTTATTATTATGATTGCGAATACTGATGATAAATGGAGCACGATACGTTGCAAATGAGGCGATCGTATGCATTTGCGGGAAAAACGGTTTTAGGTTAGAGATAGAATCGAATATACAAACCTTCGACAAGTCGTAAATCCGCTTGTCTCGGGGGTCGGTAAACTGCATTTTCTGTATGGTGCATTGATTATGGATGCAATGAATGGAAGTAGATTAAAATTAGGCTGTTCGCCTAGACCCGGAGTGTTTCTTGATAGGTTGGTAGAGAAAGAGTAGATCGGAGCGGAAATATACACTAATACAGAGGATTAATAGAAGATCAATATAGAGGGATAGACGATATAGCAATATACACTAATACAGAGGATAAATCATTATAGAGAAACAGACGATATAGCAATGAACATGATACGACTGCAAAAAGCTGCCTGGAATATATACGGACATATGGCTTTATCGTGATGCTGTTAACCATGCAAGGGTGAAATTGTGTCCAGTTAATTGATGATACTAAATTAGCGCACAGAGATTTTGATACGAGAATTGCGTAAAGTGATACAGAATTATGAACGGCTAAGGGGGTCTGGTCAGAACCAAGCAGAAGCTATCTTGATCATGGTTTCTATTTTAAGAATCGGTGAATCATGGTATCGTTATATCTACGCTGATGCAAGGATTGAAGATAAGCACTACATCGACGCACAGACGACATCGGGCTTATCATACGCAGCATAAATACGAGCCAAGTACTAACCCATCAAAGTTGATGCTATTGTTACCCCACAAAAACAAAACTTTCAAACACGAGGGGCCCTGCTCCTTCGTGTTCGCTTACGTTTATTACAAGGCTTTGGCCAGGGTAATAACAAGCTCTACATGTAGTAGTCCAGGACATATCGTGTCTGAGATATTAATTGTTACCAAAACCATTTGGATCCGTCAGCATCTACGGATAACGCATGGCTATAGTGCTAACATCAATATAATAATAATGACCAGCATGGTTATATAATTCGAATTGTTAAATATTCTATAAATACCTCGCTTGCATAAATATCAACATGGGAATATTATTTACGAGTAAATAAGGTTAACTTAATGAACCCTTTTTATTACGTCCAATGATCATCGCTATACTATAGTCGTATATACATAATTTGAATAATTTTTTGACAAAATAATATCATGACGAAATCGGAGTTCATTTGCAGTCAACTTTGACATAATCGTCTTATGTTATTGGGAAATAGTAATCTATTTTAGGTGATATCGTAAAGTAGTAGATCTTGGACAACAACCGAAGAGGGGCTGACACTGTAAGTGAATCAGTTGATCTAATTATTTTCCATGTAGAAGATTTTTTACGAAGGTTTATCGTAGTATTGGGGACCTGGTAGGGTTACTTCGAGTTTATTTTCTATTAAACACAATCTAGACCCGGCTAGGATCGAGCTTTCGTGAAATGAGATTTGGATATTTTATAGGAATTCGTATTACGGGTTCTTATTGTAGATTTCATGGATGTTAACTATGTGAATTGTAGAATGCCCAGAAATATTGATCCCATTAACCATAATAGAACAGTGATTTGCAGAAGCGTAACTTGAAGAGGAGGGAATTAGTTGATGACCATACAGTGATGTTGATGGATGTCAAAACATACTCGAAAAGGTATTTATATGGGACGCTTTCCTAAAAGTTTATTGTTGGTTCGGACATCAATTACGACTGAGACAATCAGAATAAAGTGTTAAGCATGAAATTCGAAAACGTCGCAGTTTTATTCAGTATAGCCACGGCAGTTGTTGCTCATGAAGAGGGAGCTAAGCTCAGGAGAAGTCTTAATGACAAAGGAACTACCAATTCGTTGACTTCTATTTACCATAGGGATGTTGGAAAACATAAGCTTGGATGGAGAGGTATTGGTTGGAGTAAGCTTTCTTCAAGGGACATTACTGATGATGGCACTGAAGGGAATAATGATGGTACTGTAGCAGTTGAAGGTACTGATGGAAGTGATGTTAGTACTGCAGGAGTTGAAAGTACCGAAGGAAATGTTGATAGTGCTGTTCAAAGTACCGAAGATAGTGATGAAAATGCTGAAGGAAGTGACGACGGTACAGGTGTTGAAAGCATCGAAGGAAGTGATGGAAATGCTGATGGAAGTGGTACTACAACAGTTGAAAGTACAGCAGTTGAAAGTACAGCAGTTGAAAGTACTGGAGTTGAAAGTGCTGGAGTTGAAAGTACCGAAGGAAGTGATGAAAGTGCTGAAGTAAGTGGTGACGATACTGCGGTAGTTGAAAGTACTGAAGAAAGTGATGGTACTGCAGGATTTGCAAGTGCTGGAAGAGTTGGTAATGGAGATGACGATAATACACCAGATGATAAGGGATGCAACCGTTATGGAAGAGGACGTGATGGAAAGAATTGTGATTATCAAGGTCCTAAACCAAAACCAGGAGACCCAGATGACAAGGAAGATGATAAACAATGTAACCGTCACGGTAAGAACCGTCATGGTGACAAGTGTGACTACCATCCACCTGGCGATAATGATGATGACGGTAATGATAATGACGAT
>LN874565.1:108438-135913 GCA_900006135.1 Debaryomyces tyrocola | reverse complement strand
CGTCATGGTAAGAACCGTCATGGTGACAAGTGTGACTACCAAGGAAAAGATAAGCATCCTCGCCCTCCATCAACAACCGTCACTCAATATACAACTCTTACTGATTATATCACGTATTGTCCAGAACCAACCACAATCACTTTGACTACTTGCAAGGATAAAAAATGTGAGCCAAAGACGGTCACCATAACCGAACCAACAACATTAACCATCACGGGCGAATGTGTAATTCCAGTTCCAGTTCCAACTGAGACAGGTGATAGTAATAACTGGAACGGTAATAACTGGGGATACTGGGGATATTGCAATCCTGTCACTGTAACCGAATATGATACCAAATATATTAAGCAGGGTCCAAAAACAATAACAAAAACAACGACTATAACCGCAATTGGATATGACAATATGCCAACTGTCATCCCTACTCCTATGCCCACTCCTATGCCCACTCCTATCCCTACACCTACAGACGATGCGACTAGCAGCGCAGACCCAACAGAATCTGATACTTTAATAGCATCCTATATCCCTCCACTTGCTATGAAAAGAGCATTATTTGGCTTTTAATCTATCAGAGCAGAATAAGCTGGGTTTCAAAATCCTATTTCGGGAATAATTATTAGCAATTTAGCAATACCCTCATTATCCTTGGAACATTTCGTTACCATCTGGTTTGTTTTCCTTAACCAATTTCTTGAAGCTTATAACTCATACTCGATATTCCTATATTTCACAATTATGCCTTTAAATGTATAGTTCCTTTTCCATTCTCATGACTTATGTACTCAATATCATGAATATATATCGAAAATTAAATGATCAATTTATTGATACCTAGAACAGAATTCTTTCTATGTTGATTTACCTAACTGTATAGTTTTCACAAAGCAGCATAGCTAGGGTTTATTCGAAGAATCGCGCACATGATAGTGAGTTGGCAATTGTTTTTCGAACCCCTTATTGATTTCAAATACAAATTTCCATATTAGTTAATTTCTCTGTAGTAATATTTAGTATGTTATCTGGGACCCTGTAACCTATACATCCATATTAATCTATAATATCTTGCTGTGATTACATTCGAAAATTTTCAAACTTTCAAAGATCCGACAATCAACTCAATCCCCGGCCATGTACCTATACGATCGATAATTGCAACCCAAAATCATTAAATAGATTACGTGATTATACGTGTTTATATTGTTAAAGAGTTACTTCGGGAGTAATTGATAAAATTTTGACGCTGACGTCTAACAGCGAGTGTTCGACCCCGGACTGAGCTGAATATTGATTTATCACGGATATCAAAATTGCTACTCCATTTTCGTAATCCTTTTTTCTTAGAGTGATGTCATTAGCAAACAGCACGCGCAAGTACAAGGAGACGAGATCAATCACCTACAACCTCGTACACCTTAGAATTGAAGATTCTATTTGCTTATCGAGAGCAATTATGAAGGCTAGGGCATTATGACCAAATTCAATATTTTGTAAGTACATGGTAGAAGGTAATCTAACACCAAAAATTGAATTAGAAACGATCGTTTGACACGACTTTGATGATGTCTGATGATTATTGGTAATTGCTTTAACCGAGATGTGATAGCAATTTCATCCCCGAGTGCATATAAATAGCAATATTGCAAAAAATCTATATTATAAATAGGAAATCCGTATTGGTTGGAATTCTTAGACTAAGAATAGACTATATCAAAATGAATAGATTTTTTAACAATAAGGTTGTACATCAATTTTCCCAGGGTTTATCGAAGAGAGCATACTCTACGCTGCGTTCCGCTAGCTTAAAACCCGGAACCGGCATTTACTTAGGTAGTGCTGCTGCATTGGTTTCAGCAATTGCCTGGACATCTATAGATACGATTGAAAATGAGGTCGATAAAAAAAAGATTGAGGAGGGTAAGAGTATAGCTGAACATACTGGAAGCGGCCAAAAAGAAGCGGAGGCGAAGAAGGAAGCGGTGGGGAGAGGAAACGTCAAAACTAAAGTTCCGGCAGAAGAGGGCTCGCCAACTACACAGTCCGAGGCTACGGCCAACGAAGAAGCAGAACAGACGAAGAAGAGCTTGGCAGGAAGTAAGAATGAAAAGCTGCAAACGAGCTCTGAATCCGGAATCAAATGGGACAACAAGTTTTTGAAGCCAATATCTAGTGGAGTATGTGGCGGAGAATTCAAGGATGCATTTTCGGTACTTTTCTCAAGTTCAGACTTAAAGAGCTCAGATGTCATCGAAAAGCTTGATGCATTGAGACGTTGTTTGAAAGACCATCCCGAGATTTCGAAAGATTGAACAGAACTAGATATACAGAGTATAATATTATATAGTTCAATGAGACTACAATTAATACTGTACGATATATTTTAAGGTGTAGCGTAAAATAAATGTGCACAATCCGATAAGGTAGTCAATAGTTTGACAATTCCTAGAATATGTAACAAGCTAGAAGCGATGATTCAGAGAATGCTACATTTATATTAAAATTCAATCAATAACTTGAAACTTTACATAAAAAAAGTTATTTTATCGATATAAAAGTATCTACTTTCTTTGGCCATATGATTTGGTTGCATAATCACCATCGATCACAATAACATCCTTTGGCAAGTAGTCATGTTTGCCAGAAAAATAGCTGTTCAAAATACTTTTAACCCCGTCAGCATATCTTGCTTGGGCATCTAACGAAGTACCACTGACATGAGGAGTCATTGCATTACCAGCACCATACTTATTTTGCATTTGTCTCCAAGGGTGGTCTTTCGGTGCCGGTTGTGGGTACCAAACATCACCACCATAACCACGCAACTTTCCACTCTTGACTGCAGCAGCGACATCTTCAGCAACACATATAGCACCACGGGCGGTGTTGACTAACCAAGCACCGTCTTTCATCTTCGAAATCAAATCCTTGTTGAATAATCCTTTAGATTTTTCGTGTAATGGACAGTTGATAGTGACCAAGTCTGCTTGTCCGACCATGTCTTCCAAGCTTTCAACTCTTTCAACGATATTGTCCTTACCGTTGAACAATTTGGAGGCTTTGTTTAACTTGTCAATTGCTTCCTTTGGTAAGTCTTGGTAATCGTAATACAACAACTTTTTAGGGTTGAAAGCAATTAATCTTTCCAAGACTCTGTATCCAATTCTACCGGCACCAACAGTGGCAATGACCTTGTCCTCTAAATCGTATTCGTCTTTTGCAGCACCGGCAATGTCCCATTCGCCTTTGATGACTTGTTCATGGGCAGGGACAAAATTTCTAACCAAAACTAACATAGTCATAAGAACATGTTCCGCAACTGAAACCACGTTAGACCCAGTGACTTCTGTCACTGCCATCTTTCTTTCGTTGGCAGCATTCAAGTCGACGTGGTCGGAACCAACACCAGCAGTAATGCACATTTTCAACTTTGGAGCCTTATTGATTCTTTCCCTGGTGATGTACGCAGGAAAGAATGGAGTGGTGATGACAATTTCGGCATCCTGCAATTCCTTGTCGACGGTGGACGAAGGCTCTGGGTCCTTGTCGTCAGTGCAGACAAGCTCGTATCCCTGCGATTCAATGAACTCACGGATACCCAACTCATTTTCTAAACATCCTAACAATTTTTGTTCTTGTTGAGCATGTTCGTTTCCCTTGTAAAGAACGAGTAAAACCTTTCCCTTTGACATTTTTAATTCGATTGTTTATTTCTGTATGTTAATTAGAATCTAATAGATACAACTGTAATGATAAATAAATTATACCTTTCTTTCAGTAGAAGATCCCTACTATTTATATTTTTGGATTACGTCCTTCCCGAGATATTTTCTACGATTCTGCTGCAGAGTGTGGGGTTGGTAGTAGCTGGCCTTTAGGCTAATGGCCATACTTCTGAGTGCTTATCTTCTCATCCGAGCTATTTTCTTCGTGATACAACCAAACTCCAATACTAGTGGATGGAGCGAACAGCCTATGCGAGATTACAATTTAGATATACCACAAATTTGCGGCAATTGAAAATGTCTCGGAATAACCTGAGAGCGATAACTCATTCAAATTAACACGGTGTGAGTAAGCCTATGAGTCTATACCAATAATTATATAAGTAATTATAGGTCTACATAAATCTACATCATTTATGCAAACCTAAATCAGTCTATATAAGCCTTATAAGTCTATATCAGTCTTTATAATAACGCTGAACCCACTGACGTCATACCTCTATCAAAATCCTTAAACCAACATCTATACACCAAGATACTCGAAAGCAAATCGGGGCCGGTAGCTCTTGAAATCCAAACACCGTCAACATCCAAACCCTTCATATTGGCCACGTCATCATTTAGCTATAGAATTTCTTAGAGCCATTTGAGGCTCACATTTGGTGACACAAAGCCGTTCTGTTTACGTATCATTATTCTCACTCGAACATTATATAATATTGTATATTCGACGTGGTTCTTTTTTTTTTCAAAAATTTAGATATTGGTTAATAAAGCTGCTAAAGGATGTTAAAAGTTAATAGTCGTTTTTGGATATCGGGATTCACGTTAGCATACGTGTTATTGGCGGTTATTTTGCCATTATTGACGCCAAATCAGGGTCAAGCATTAGCCGCTGCGGGAGAAACAGACAATGACACCGAAAGCTATGGTACTGTGATCGGGATCGATTTAGGTACTACATATTCGTGTGTAGGTGTTATGAAGAATGGGAAGGTTGAAATTTTGGCCAATGACCAAGGTAACAGAATTACACCATCATACGTTGCATTCACACCAGAAGAAAGATTGATCGGGGACGCGGCTAAGAACCAGGCTTCTTCGAACGTCGAAAACACAGTTTTTGACATCAAGAGATTAATTGGTTTGAAATACAATGACAAGATGGTGCAGAAGGAAATCAAGCACTTACCATACAAGATTGACAAGAAGGACGGCAAGCCAGTGGTCAAGGTTGAGTTCAACGACGAGACCAAGACATTTTCGCCAGAAGAAATTTCGGGAATGATTTTGACCAAGATGAAGTCGATTGCGGAGGAATACATGGGCAAGAAGATCACCCACGCGGTTGTCACTGTACCAGCGTACTTCAACGATGCTCAGAGACAAGCCACTAAGGACGCAGGTACCATTGCAGGTTTGAACGTGTTGAGAATTGTTAACGAACCAACCGCCGCTGCCATTGCATACGGATTGGACAAGACTGAAGGCGAAAAGCAAATCATTGTGTACGATTTAGGTGGTGGTACCTTTGATGTTTCGTTATTGTCGATTGAAGGAGGTGTTTTCGAAGTCTTGGCCACTGCAGGTGACACTCACTTGGGTGGTGAAGATTTCGACTTCAAGGTTGTTAGATACTTGTCGAGTGTCTTCAAGAAGAAGCACAACATTGATATTTCCGGTAACTCGAAGGCAATTTCCAAGTTGAAGAGAGAAACCGAAAAGGCCAAGAGAACCTTATCTTCGCAAATGAGCACCAGAATTGAAATCGACTCATTTGTTGATGGTATTGACTTCTCCGAAACTCTTTCTAGAGCGAAGTTTGAAGAATTGAACATCGACTCCTTTAAGAAAACCTTGAAGCCTGTTGAACAAGTATTGAAGGATGCTGGTTTCAAGAAGTCCGAGGTTGATGATATCGTTCTCGTTGGTGGTTCCACCAGAATTCCAAAGGTCCAAGAATTATTAGAAAAATTCTTCGACGGTAAGAAGGCCTCCAAGGGTATTAACCCAGATGAAGCTGTTGCATATGGTGCCGCTGTTCAAGCTGGTGTCTTATCCGGTGAAGAAGGTGTTAACGACATTGTGTTGTTAGATGTCAACCCATTGACCTTAGGTATTGAAACCACTGGTGGTGTTATGACTACTTTAATTAACAGAAACACCGCTATTCCAACCAAGAAGTCACAAATTTTCTCCACCGCTGCTGACAACCAACCAACAGTCTTGATTCAAGTCTTTGAAGGTGAAAGAGCGTTGGCCAAGGACAACAACAAGTTAGGTAAGTTCGAATTGACTAGTATTCCACCAGCTCCAAGAGGTGTTCCTCAAATTGAAGTCACCTTCTCCTTAGATGCCAATGGTATCTTAAAGGTCGAAGCCATGGACAAGGGTACTGGCAAGTCCGAATCTATCACCATCACTAACGATAAGGGTAGATTATCCAAGGAAGATATTGATAGAATGGTTGAGGAAGCTGAAAAGTACGCCCAACAAGATTCCGAATTAAAGGCCAAGATTGAATCGCGTAACTCTTTAGAAAACTACGCCCACATGTTAAAGGGTCAAGTTAAGGATGAATCTGAAAACGGTTTAGGCTCGAAGTTAAACGACGATGACAAAGAAACCTTAGATGATGCCATAAAAGAAACTTTAGAATTTATAGAAGATAATTACGACTCCGCCACCTCCGAAGAATTTGAAGAACAAAAGCAAAAATTAATCGATGTTGCAAGCCCAATTACTTCTAAATTATATGGAGGTAGTGCCGGTGGTGCTGATGAAGCTCAATTCGGTGACGATGATTCTGATGATGAATTTGTCCACGATGAATTGTAATCTTCTAATCATGACATCTACATTAGATTCGTTTTCCTTAGGTTTATATTAAAGTATATTTATAAATAGGTAGGTAATTAAAATAATTATACCAGATTATTTTATCAATCAGTAGTATGGACACTTACTTTGTTCGTAGATGTTCACGTGCAACTACCATCTATTCAGATCTCAAAATTTTTCACCATAATTAAGAGATCATTACTAGAATCAAGCTTCACTATTAAATATTTCAAGTACGGTTAAACCTATCAGTAGCCATGTCTCATAGAAAGCTACAAAAGTATGTTTTATATTCCTTTTACCAGACT
The DNA here is from genome assembly GCA_900006135.1 of Debaryomyces tyrocola. Classification (NCBI taxonomy): domain Eukaryota; kingdom Fungi; phylum Ascomycota; class Pichiomycetes; order Serinales; family Debaryomycetaceae; genus Debaryomyces; species Debaryomyces tyrocola. The sequence continues at coordinate 129,042 of LN874565.1, read as the reverse complement.
AATCTATATTTAGAATGCATGTTCTTGAAATATAAAAGGTTAAACCTGGAACAAATACATTTTCAACATCATATACTAACAACTTACTAGAGAAGTTGATACGGTATTTAAGAAGATAAATGAAGGCATAGATTTATTCAATTATTATTATAGCCGTCATCAAAGTTCAAACAGCGATTCTCAACGAGAAAAGTTAGAGGGGGACTTAAAGAAAGAGATCAAAAAGTTACAAAAATTTCGAGATCAGATTAAAACATGGCAACTGAACGATTCAATTGAGGCAGCGATAGCGCCGAGTAAATTGCAAGAACACAGGAAATTGGTGGAGGAGGCAATGGAGTGTTATAAAGATGTAGAAAAGAGCTCGAAGATGAAATCATATTCGAACCAGTCCATAATGCTCGCAGCTTTAGAGCTGGAAGACATCGACTTATCACCAGAAGCAGAAGAGGCAGTAAAATTTCTTGAAGCAAGCATAGAAGAATTGGAAGATCAGTGTGAAAAATTGGAAGGTGAATATGAAAAGATTTCTCAAAAAAAGATTCGTAAGAATAATTTAACTATGATAGAGGAAAGGAAACAGGAACTAGAAGGCTTTAGCAATAGAAATAAATTTCATATTGAAAAAATGGAGATGGTTATAGATTTTTTGAAGAAAGATAAGATCAGTCCTGATGCAGTATTTGCAATTCAAGAAGATATTACCTTTTACTTGGAATCGAATCAAGAGCCCGACTTTATTGATGATGATACGTTATATGACGAATTAACTAAAGAAGCATCGAAAGCTTCAAGCAATAATAATATCGATGATGAGAATAGCCAAAATGGCGATATATCTTTTCAGGATCATAGCTTTTCTAATAAAGACGACGTGGATGAGGTTAACGTTTCAACTCCAATTAAAAAGAGTTCGGACCAATTTCCGACCTTTTCATCACATCCAAGGCCGGATAATTTATCACAAGCTCATGCAGATACAATAATGACACCTCAAAGAGCACCTCTTCCCGTACCCTCGACCCCTGAGTTGTCCAGTCCAGCGATAATTAAAAGCTTAAAGCCGGCAACCACCCCTTCAAAACCAGTAGGTAATTTGAAATGGGCAGTAGCTGCAGCAGGAAGTGTGCCATCTACTTCTAGCGGAATAGGCAAAAATGGGGATATGGATATTAAGCCTATAAAAGAAGAGCCATTATTTATTCAGTCGCAAAATTCTAAAGTACCTTCAAATAAGTCACCATTTGAATCACAACTGCAACCTCAAGTTCCATCCGAATTACGCTACCCAGAACTTCAGTTGGAATCGCAGTTTTCTGTAGAGAAAAAGTCCAATGATCCTAATTATAGGTTTGTCGAAGTTTTACAAAATTCGTCGGTGTCAAATACAGAACTAGAATTATTCAGTGATTTAAATCTCATAAGGCTACCACCGGGTATTCAAGACTTAGCCATTTCTTTCACAGCCACAAGGAAAGTCTCAACAAATGATTCTAAAATATTAATTAATACCAATGCATATAATCCTTACATTACTCCAATTCAAAAGCCATTCCTTCCACTGGCTATTCAGGCAACCTTTAACCATCACTTGCCTAGTAATACACAGGAGCAACGTATAAAGGCACCATTGCACTTGCTCAAGTTCCAATCATACTGGAACCGTATAAGAGCTGAGAATCAATTTGATCAATTTGTTAAAGAAATTCAATTGCTATCGGCTCAAAACAACGCAGATAACATACCGGTAATAAATGAATTAACCATGGTTTTGTTTTATGGATACTATTATGGATTTACACCAATAGAAAATTTGATAGCAGAATCCTGTCTTTTCAAGTTGAACTGGAAACCATATGGATCCAGGTCCGAGATTCAAAATAATTTGCAAGCGGCAAACCACATTCAAGATAATTCCCCATTCGATAAAGTGTTATCTGAATCCAAACACTATTATTACTGGTTCAAATGCGTGAGGAATTCGCCTACTCCACAGGTAGATGCCAACGAATATGTCGAGCATGGTGACTATCAAGTTTTCGATTTAATAACGTGGGAAACCTATATTAAATATGGTTATAGGCTTGAACTCAAGCTATGCCAGTTGGAACCATCCAAAACATTATTCTAGAAAATTGATACTCGTGCAGATCTTGCCAACCATCCTACATCTATTTTGTCTTGATTTTAAAACCATTAGTTAATTACTTTCTCTAAATAAAAACCGACATTTTATTGCGTACCATTTCAATTATGTAGCCCGAAAAAATCGTCTAATTCCAAATCAGCAAAAGGCTCCGATTTGAGGCTAACCAAATCGTCCTTTTCGGACGATAATTTAGCTTTCTTTGAAGACTCTTTGTCCCATCTGTTTGAGGATAATTGTGTGAAGTCGCTCGAAAGAATGCAATTTTTTTCGACCAATTCTAAATCTTCGCAATTCGACTCTAATATAATATCAGAAAGGATCTGCTCTTTATGATTGTCTGCTAAAAATACCAGTGAGTCATGGTAACCCGCATTTTGTCTCTGTTCGTCGTTGATATTATATTCGTTCATGAATTGGGTGAGATTCGTGCTTATGCTAGATTCATTGAGTTCAAAGTCTGAGTCAAATTTAGACTCGTCGTATTCTAAAATAGATTTATCCATCATTTCATCTTGAGCCATATACCTCAACAGCTTGCCGCTGGAATTAACCACTAAGGGTAGACTAGGAAAAGCCTTATTGTGAGGTGCGTATGGAATCTGAACAAACCTTTTTAACTCTTTATCGCTATTAGGCGTCTTCCATTTAATATTGAATAAATTCAATGTGGACCCTTTTATGTTAAATTCTTCCACAATAGAACCTATACCTTCAAACTCTTCCATTTAAGTATTATCTGGTGAAAGAATACATATATTATATCATGACAAATTGTTGCAAAATTGACATTAAGTAGTTTAGTCGCGGCACGACTGTTTTGATCCTCGGTATATTGTGGGGACATTATTACAGGCGATTAGCTTGATAGTATAGTACAAAGAAAAGCTGTAGCAAGTGGCATATAGTTTATTACAAATATGGAATACTACTCATCGTTGGATGCTTCCCAGTTGGATTCAGAAGTGCCAACACTTTTCGAATTAATTTCTGCGAGCCAGTTGGAATCATTATTATCGCCATCACTAAGATATATATTAGTTCATTATGCTAGTAAATACCCATATTTATTGCTTAAGGTTGCAAATAACTTTGAGGAATTGAATTTATTCTTTCGGACATTCATTGAGTGGTACTTTATGAGCTACTGGCAAGGGTCATTCACGGAGAATTTTTATGGATTAAAGAGAGTAAGTCAAACACCATTGTCAGACTCCAAATACAAGAGTAGCAAATTGACGCAATTAGTACCTTCTATGATTGAAGATAGAAGGAGTTTAAGTGGGTTACAAAGGTTTGCATCTATCTTTGAAATCACAGGTGTATCATATTTGAGTGAAAAGTTCAATTATTGGTATGAGATTTGGTACCCGAAGTATGTAACAAATCAGTTGGTACCAAACGACCCTTCAAACAGAGCCGATGTCTACAAAACAGAGTTTAAAAGACGATTTGTTAAACTATATCCTATATTGCAGAGTATATTCCGAACAGGTAACTTTATCACTACCCTATTGTACTTGAGTGGACTGAGCAAATCACCTACCCTATTGACCATATTATTCAAAATTAACTATTCAAGACTTAACCAATATGACTACTCAAAGCATGAACCGAAGGTTGCCTCTAAAAAGGACATGCCCAATAAAATCGCTCCTCCAACGCTCGCGGCATCGATATTTAGAATTTTGAACAAGAACATAACAAAACCGTCATGGAGGTTAATAAACTTTATTTTGGGAACATTCTTCCCAGTAGCAATTTTCACGTTGAAGTTCTTAGAATGGTACAATAATTCAAATTTTGCCCTGAAAATAGCTAAAACCCAAGGTAATATGCTCGACTCCTTATTACCACCCCCTTCTTCGTTATCTAGAAAGCGTCGTTTAGACGATAAGCCAAAGAAAGTTTACAACTCTGGTAAGACTTGTCCATTATGCAAAGACGAAATAAGTAATCCTGCAATCATCGAAACAGGTTATGTCTTCTGCTATTCATGCATCTATAACTATCTTGCACAATCACATAAAATAATTTCAGAAAAAGCAAGGCTAAAGAGAGAAGAAATAGACAGTGATAATGAAGAACCTGATAGTGAAAAAGAAGATCAAGACGAAAAGGTCGACGCAAATGCCACACAAGAAGAAAAGATAACAATTGATGTCAACAAAGGTGGAAGATGTCCTATTACTGGGAAGAAGTTATTGGGATGTAAATGGAATGGATTGAAAGAGGAATGGGAGATTGAAGGTATACGTAGATTAATATTCTAAGTAATACAATATATATGTATATGCCATAGGTGCTCAATCTCACGTGGCCGTATAAAATATTGATAGATTTCCAAAAAGTTATATCCTGTAGAATACTACTTGTAAAAATCGTAACAGGACCCTAAATGTCAAGCGAAGCTAAAACCCTTCAAGCTATCAAGTTTGATAGAGTTAATAAAACGTTGGATATTTTAGATCAGCTTCTTATTCCGTATGCTACTGAATATATTTCGATTAAATCCATTGAGGATGCATATCAAGCTATTAAGTTGATGCAAGTCAGAGGGGCGCCAGCTATTGCAATTGTTGGTGCATTTTCTATTGTTGTAGACGTATACAATAATTTGAAAGAAACCAAAGAGAAATCTAGAACTATTGGTGACTTAGTTGAGTTAATTCACTATTTAATTACTGCAAGACCAACAGCTGTCAATCTTTCCAAAGCCTGTTTAGATATCGAAAGACTTATCCTTAAGGAATTCAAAAAGGAAGAATTGGTTAACCAGCACACATTTGATATAATATATCAATATTCTGTTGTATTATACGATGATGACTTGAATAATAACTTCAAGATTGGTGATAATGGATTGAATTACATTGTCGAAACATTGAAATCGCAGTCTTTTACTGGCCCGTTCTCCATCATTACTATCTGTAATACTGGTTCATTAGCAACATCAGGCCATGGTACTGCGCTAGGCATAATCAGAACCGTTTTCAAAAAGTTATCAAAAGATGCTGGTGAAAAGTTTTGGTTAGAGCATGTTTATCCATGTGAGACTAGGCCATATAATCAAGGAGCTAGGTTGACTACTTACGAATTAAATTACGAGGGAATACCCTCGACACTTGTTTGTGATAGTATGGCGTCATCATTAATTTCTACTTTAAGCAAACAAAGAAAGGTGAAAAGTCTGACTGCTCCGGTAAAGTTCATCATTGCCGGCGCCGACAGAATTGTGGAAAATGGTGATACAGCAAATAAAATCGGTACATTCCAATTATCAACAATTGCAAATTATTTCAATTCAAGAGCAGAAGAAGTAAGCAGTATTAAGTTTATTATCGCAGCTCCAAGGACCACAATTGATTTTAAGACAAAAACTGGCGATGGGATTATAATTGAGGAAAGACCTTCACAGGAATTAACAACACTTAATGGACCTATACTCACTAATAATGGAGTTGGTGAAAAGCAAACGGTTGGAATAGCAACGCCCGGAATAGACGTATGGAATCCTGCTTTTGATGTTACGCCTCACGAACTAATCGACTGCATTGTCACGGAAGATACAGATGCTTTTGTAAAAAATAGCGAAGGTGACTTTAACTTGAAAGTGTAGAAATTGATTATATTATTAGGCAGCATTACTAGAAATTCTATAAAGTGTTCAATATATATAATTGCTTATTTGCTATCTTCTGTATCCTAAGCATCCTCTTTTTATTGTTTGTATTATTGGTCAGTAGCAGTACTCTCTTCATGATTAACTTCTGACGAGTTTCTTTGAGAAGCTTGACTACTATCAGTGTTTTGCTGTCTTTCTCCTTCAATATTGTTTCTCATTACTTGTTCCATTTTTGTATCTTCAATTGTTGGCAAAGAATTCACATTTTCCCATATTACCTGACCCGAGTTACCATATCCTGGTATTTCAGATAATTTCACCCTAAAATAATCAATGTCTTTCAACAATGAATGTTTTTCATTGAAATCCTTAAATTGAGATAATTGTGTACAAAAGCAGTCAACTAAAAGTTTCTTATAGTTGTCAAATATTTGCAGAAGAATCAACGAGCACTTAATTTCAGGTAAATATTTGGTTAGCACTTTAGTAACTGTAGCTGTTTCTTTGACTAAAGTTTCCATATACAGGTGACATTGTTGAGGGTGCTTGAGTGGCTCTGACAAGTTAATAGTGACGATTGTTGCACAATGATTTACGGTACGATCGTACATGATAGATACCAATTTAGAGAAAAGTTCATTTTCGTGATCCTTATAATTGCTTAAAATTCTGGCAAAATTGATCTCCTCATGTGAATTAGGTGGAGGTGAAGCATTTCTTGATTGTTTGGATATACCCTGTAAAGAAGATAACAATGCAATATTAAATTCAACTAGCTGGATACACAACGCAATGTGTTTTGTGGTAATATGCTTGAGTCCTGCAGTTCGAGTTGCTCCAGCATTTAAAACTGCCTGTGATGCTTTAGAATTCATCAATTTGAAGTAATTCAATAAATTATTTTCGACGATCGAACTCTTACTAGAGAATATTTTGGAGATAATAAGGTATTCCCTAACACTTACTAACGATTTCAAAGTCAAATTTGGGATCATGAATGATTCATCATGGATTATTAATCTACCATTAAGTTGCTTATTAGATTTTGAACTTACCTCCTTATCTTCTTTTGTTGTTTCATGTAAATCAAGTACTTTCGTCCACGAGTCACCAGAAAATCCACTCTTCCCATCAGTCTCAACATATTCAGCATATCCACAAATTTCGTCTATAAGTACTTGATGTTCCTGTAATGCATCATCCAGAGTGACCTCTCTCCAAACTTCTTTATCGCAGTTATTTGCTAACATTGCTAAAGAATTCAGATGGGATTTATGAATAAAATAGCCAATATGATTCTTGACCCAATCATTCAAAGAGTTACCAGCACCGCTAGCTACATACCCTGGGTTAATCAATTCACATTCCTGTAAATATGCAGATGAGAGAGCATATAAACGCAAATAATGATCAAGCGATATTTCAGCAGTCTGTTCCAGCCGAACATTAATAATTTTTGTCAACCTGATTTGGGTCAATTCAATCGATTTATTAATAGCAAACGTTACATCCAACGACATAACATCCAAATTGCTTTCAGAATTAGGAGGAATCGCGGTAAGCGCAAAATCAAGTAGAATCTTTTGTTGGAGAGTAAGACGCCGCAAACATTCTGATAAACAGGTATATATTTTTGTTAGCATGCTTTCGAATTCCTTTGGTGTCATACATCTTATATTGGAAGATAAACTGTTGCCTGAAGTTCCACTTCCTGGCTGTAATAAGTTACTATTTGATTCTGGTGGAACTGAAGAAGACCTCGAAGGTACGTTAGACATATCAGCCAGGGAAACACCCAGCTTGTTACTGCTAGGCAAATTAACCTTTATAATATCTTTAATTTCGGTAATTATTCTGTCCTGATAATTTGCATACGATTGAGATAAATGACCAGATTTCGCTAAGTTCCTAATGTATCCTTTCAACTTTTCCTTTTTATCCTCTGAGATCGATTGGTATGAATTGTTCACTGACTTTGAGTCGTACTTTTTGGATTTATTGATGGAAGTTGACATTCTGTTCAAGGTGTCCTGGTAAGATACATTATTGTAGTGTTGGCGTAAATCTTCCAAAAGCAAATCTATAAATGCACTAATATATCCTTTCGAACATTCTTGTTTTAAATCTTGAATTTCAGTATTCAAGTTTGAAATTGCTGGTACGCTAGAAAAATTTAACGCAGGGTATGGTAAGTCTGGATATAATGCTTGCTTTTCCTCGTCGGGATCTTCCAATTCTATTCCTTTGATCAAGTGTTCTGCAACTACAATTTCGTTCAAACTCTTCGCGTGATTGCCGTTCTCATACGATTTTCGTGCCAAATCGATTATTGAAATTAGATATTTCAATTGTAACAAAGAAGACTCTAAATGCTCAACATTCTTTCTTTCGTTCACCTTATTTAAAATATCTAAACCTCTTTGGCATTCCTTCTCTTCAAGCAATTTTAACTTATCCAATATGTCATGGAATTGTACTGCACAGTTTTCAGACTGTGACTGTATTTCTTTTATATCACCAATTGTACTGAAAAAAGAATCCGAAGATTTTGAGATTTCCTTTATTAGATTCACTTCCACTATATCCAAGTAGCGAGATAGCTCTTCTTGCAAATTATTATTCTTGGCCAAAGTAGATTCGACACTTTTATCTGGCGTTTCATTATCTGAGAATAAATTACAATCACCTATTACTTGTTTAAATATTCTAGGATCGTCTAACCTGAAATCAGGATCAAGAAAAACTTTCGGAATAGATGATATATCATCACCATTGTATTGCACATAATTATTTTTGGTTGGAAAATTGGAAAGAGAAGATGATGCTGATAAATTTCCGTGTCTAGAATTATCCAGTTCAATAAATTTCTGAAGTGTATCTTCAGTTAATAATCTATAACTCAGATCAAAATTTTTGTAATCTTCTTCAGATCCATGTATTAACGATGCTTCTAGTTCCTTATTTTCAACTTTCAGTTTTAATTTCAGTAATTGAATCTGCGGTATATCTTTGAGAGTCGGATTCCGTAGATTATTAACCGTCGTCATCCCACCATTTATAGTCACCGTATTCTTGGGTGCCCTATTCCGTTTAGCTCTTGATGAATCTGATGCAATTGTTAATTCGTATATAGAATTAGGTCCCAATGGAGAAAATATATCGTTACTCTTTCCATCTTCCTGACTGTTATGGTTATTCAATATTTGAAAATATGCCGATGACAGAAAACTACTATCCGCGTCAATACTATTTTTAAACGATATAGCTGATCCTGATCTCCTATGTAAATTGTGGTTTGGTAACGATACAAATGAACTAGATGAATATTCTGATCCATTTGCCAAGTCATCATTCATATTAGCACTCCCATCAGTGGATAATCGGATAGGACTTTGCGAGGACAATTTCTGTTCAGAATTAGAACCAGATGACTCTGCCGACATTTCAGTTTACCTCAATTATCCTATTAGCTATTATTCAATGTCAATGTCCTACACTATTTATTCAGACGCTAGAAGTGTTATTGATATCAAAATGTCGCAGATTTTCTGGGGAGACATTTAAAAAATACTGCGACATCTTATAAGGGAATTAGTAATGCTATAAATTTTCAAGAAACTACATTTAATCCTTATTCTATAGCTTATAATATAAAGATGTCTTCTGCAGGTGATAACAAAAAAGAAGAGGTGAAGCCAAAGCCATGTTGTGTCTGTTTAGATGAGAAAAAGAAGAGAGATGAATGTCTCTTATTCAATGGCCAAGAAAGTGGCAAGTGTGACGAATTGATTTCCAAGTATAAGGCTTGTATGAAGGGCTATGGATTTGAAACCCGTTAGAAACACAATGATGCTTGTGTGAGAAGCCATGGATTCTAATCCCGTTAGAAACACAACGATGCTTATATATAGGTGGTTTTACTTGTACATAATACCTTACATAGACTTAAAGAGATTTAGATTATAAATATGCTATAATATTCTATTATTATATATGCCAGTATGTGTATCAGTAAGTGTAACATAATCAGACGTCATTAAATGTACCGTACGTTTTAATTCCTTCGCCGTTGGGAAGGGAATGGTGCCTTCGGCTTCGCTTGTGTCCAGGGTCGCCGTGTCTTGTGAACTCTTCGATTTCATCTCGGATATGACCTTCGTCTGCTTCTGATTGACCCGCATATTCATGGTGCATTCGTCCATTCACCTTCCCGATAATCTGGTTTTGAATGATATTATCAACCAACACTAATTGTAGGCAATTCATCACTACCGGTACAACGAACATGACGACAAATATCTCAAATTCGTCGGGATATTCATCTAACCAGACCAATAGTATGTGACTAGTTATCCATAATAATTCAGTTTCAAAGCATTCGACTATTCCGTATAAAAAAATCTTGGTGATCATAAGCGATCCAAAATACACAGCTAATTGCTTTAAAAATGCTCTAATCGATGGCTTCTCCGGATTTGGTCCATATTGGCCTGATTCAATCTGCGTAAGCTTAAGCCAATTTCGACAAAACCTGTTAATAGCATTAAATACAAAGTATAAGACCAAAACACCTATGGTACAATCGAACACTATATTTAAGAAATACCAATCACATGGATCAATATCACCAGTATCGTCCTCATCCTTATTTCTAGCACACTTCACGCTTGGTTCTTTCTTGGATTTCAATATCGACAAAAACACATTGAATACATGAACCCCAAATGCACCAATTAGTTGCTTCATCACATCAAAAAACCACACTGGCCACGTTCTTCTTAACGGATACTCATAAAATCGTTTAACTATTAACGAAGATAAACAAAGTACCCCCAAAAACGCTTGTGTTATAAGTGAAAATGTGCCTATTAGTTCACATTTGCCGTCATCATCATCATCAGGGTGTTTTGGCCTATTGCCAGTTGTTCGTAAAGATATCGCCACGAATGCTGTTAGCAAAATACTCAGTATTGATTTCATATCTCTCTAGTTTAGCTGAAGAAAACTATCGCCTACTACTTTGTATCTTTTCAACTGATGTTTATAACCTTTATTTGTCAAACAACCCTAATAATCTTCACTAGCAATGCTTGTTCTACTCAGTTAATGATTTATATACAGGCTGGAATATTTTTTTGCGACCATGTAAGCTATCGGATACTAGCTTTATCTATTCTATAGATCTGTTAAATACGTAGTTGGTCTGTAATTTTGCTCTACTTTATTATATTTCGTTCTATTTTATGCCATTAAAGAGTAAAACTCAACACATACTCGAGGCGTTTAAGAACTTTATAAGATTTTCCCGGAGATTTAATAGTTTTAAAAATTCCGCTTTTGAAATGCCGCAAAATGTCCAGCAGATATGCTAACAACCTTACGTAGACTAGAAGTTTACTTACATTTTTGAGAATTGAAGTTGAAGATTACAAATCTAATACAGTGCAAAGGTAAAACTCAACTCTAATGGAAGCAGCTCCAATTACCACCAATCTATAAATTATTAAGCAAGGAACTAATCCACCTAAAGTCCAAGTTATAATACTTTAAATCATTCTCACTCGAATCTAAGGTACAACCGTCCAAAGTATAATCGAATATTTGATTCTCGGAATCTAACTTGGCACGTATTCCCACGGCATATTTCTATTGGATATGCAAAGACAAAGTGCCGCCCATAAATACACCGGGAATAACAGCAAACGACAATATGTTTAGCTAATCCCAAATACTTGAAAAGGCTTGTCACTATTATTCCTAAAGATTCGCCACAATTAACCGATATAACGCCTATAAGGAACACGATGAAAAACATTTCAGGGGTTCTTGGTAACCCAACACGAAGTACTATCATCACAGCAAAGAACAACGACGGAACCATTTCAGTTGGTAATTCGTTTAATAATTATGATAAGCTAAAATCTAATGGGGCATATACGCCATCTTTATATTCTTGGTAGAAAATACTTCTCTATTGGATATAGAGTAATATTATTAAAGAATCCCACAAAGTAAAAATTTAATATATCTTGAATCAACCCTAATGTATTGATTACACTTCTACTGAATTTTTTACTGGAAAATAATGTATGTTTTATCGTTAATGTTCCTATTAGTTCACATTTGCCGTCATCATCATCATCAGTCTCATTATATTCCCGAAAGAAACATGATCCATCAACTGCCCATAACATTTCAATTTCAACCAACATAAATGCAAAAGCGATAACCCCTAACATAACATATAGACACGAAGTAATAGATCTAATGTCTGTCAACTTAGTTGTAGGCTTTTAAAATACCCAGCCACAAGCGATCCAAGGACAGTAAAGTCGCTTTATACCTTTACATTAAGATGAAGGCTCTTTTAGTTAGAGGCCAAATTTCCTTGTAACATTGAAATTCTACTCCTTGCCTCTAAAAAGTAAATTAATGTTTGTCTCAAAAAGGTCTTTCGCTTCGCTCGAGGACATAATTATTCTATTCTCTTCGCTTTTAGAGTATGTTTTCCAAGTTTCAACGAAGTTGTCAACTCTTCTCGAGCTTAAATCTTCCCTTCATTTAGAAGAAGTATCTTTAACACACAAGTCCATAATATGCTACATAAAATATGATGATATATTCTTAGAATACTGGCCATTTTCATCTCCTATAGTGGCAAAATAACTGCCACTTCGAACCACTCCCAAATTTTGAAGATGCAAGTTTCTCAAGACATGCAAAAGCTTTAAAGAACCACTTGTGTCTAAACCTGTTGTAGGCTCATCCAACAACAACGCTGGTGACCTACTCAATAACTAAATTTCCAAAGAGACTCTTCATTGTTATCCCCCAGATAAGTTCGTGCTATGAGTTGAAAAAGACGAAATGTTTCTTCACGTGTCGGTTGCAATTCTAATGTAGTCAATAACATGTTAGCTAATTCATTTTTTCCTGTTTAGTAGCGCTAGGAGGTAAAAGTCTGCTTGGAACATTAGTCTCATATACCCTCAAGCCTGGCAAAAAAAATGTCACTTTGTAATAAATATGGATTCCGAATTTTCCTTTTATTAATCTTCTTTTCCCCAACTATATATCAATTGACCCAGAAAAAGATAGGTCTTTATTCTTAATATTGGTTCTCTTGGAAAGAACATCCAACAAAGTGGGTTTTCCACTTCCTGTACCACCCATTATAGTCATCAACTCACCGCTGTTCAACTGAAACGGCACATCGTCTAAAATCTTTCTATATCCTTTAGATCCACCTGTTGCTGATCATCCTTTTACACGCCAAATTCTCACTCTAAGATTGACTATGTCATCCGTGTTCACCAGTAAAATATTAGACTCGATCAAATCTCAACTTTACGAAAATAATTATTTCTATATTTATGTACCCAAATTCTATACTATTATAGGTTTCTACCCGTAATCAGAGCTAAGACCATACCATCCGTTTATACTAACTTTTTATACTAACTTCAACTCATATAAGGTCCTGAATGCAAAAATTCAAGTCTTCATTAGAGCGCAAATAATGCGGAATTTGAATATATTACCGTCTAGGGCAGTGGGTTTTATATTGCAATTTTGCTTCAACATTATATTGAAGCGAACTTCGTCACAGCTTTTTTGTATTTTGCGCTTTAATTTGCGCTCGCAAAGAGACACTTTTATACGACCTTAAATGTTTGCGTGCCTGAGTTAATGGTTTTCTTATAAATAGCACCCTTTTAGGCCCATAATCTCAATATCTGACTCAAGAATAATTAATATGCCAGGAATTTCAACTAATAGTATTCACGCGGCTGATGAAGTGCACAAGGTGTCTGATGTAATGACACCAATTCATGTTGCGACTACGTACAAGTATGATGACGATCCAGAAAAGTTAATTAAAGAGGAAGATTTGCCTGATAATTCAATAATTGGAAATATTGTCTACTCAAGAGAAACAAATCCAAATTCCGAAAGAGTAGAAAAGCTTTTAGATAGTATTTTAGGCGGGCATACTGTGGCATACACTTCTGGTTTAGCTGCTTTTTTTGCTGCATTGACGTACTTTAATCCTAAAGTAGCGAGTATTGGTAAAGGTTACCATGGTTGTCATGGCATATTGAATATATTTTCTCGTCTCAAAGGTTTAAAGCAAATATCTTTAGAAGATGATTTGAACCAATTGAATGCAGGAGATTTGATTTGTTTGGAAACTCCTGTCAACCCGGACGGGACCGTTTTTGATATCCAGTACTATGCTGATAAGGCTCACGAGAGAGGTGCATTTTTATTAGTTGATTCCACATTCGCACCTCCTCCGTTGCAAGATCCATTCAAATGGGGGGCTGATATGGTATTTCACTCGGCGACTAAATATTTTGGAGGGCACAGTGATTTGTTAGCCGGCGTGTTGGCAACAAAGGATATCAATGTGAAAAATCAATTGGTAAACGATCGTGTTGATTTGGGAAGTAATATATCTAACTTAGAGAGTTTTTTGTTGATTAGAAGTTTGAGAACCTACGAACTCAGAATATTGAAGCAAGCGGAGAACACAGAGAAGTTGATCAAGTTCTTGGTAGATAACAGAGAGAAGTATCCTAAGTTGAAAAAAATTTATCATTCTTCCCTACAAACAGAGCCATTTGTGAGAAAGCAACTTTCGAACGGATACTCGCCAGTTTTTTGCATTGAACTTGAAAGTGAGGCTGATGCAAAACAATTTCCTTCTAAATTGCGTTATTTTCACCACGCCACTTCTCTAGGAGGAGTAGAAAGTTTAATAGAATGGAGAGTTCTTAGTGATTCGACTGTCAGTCCGACTTTATTGAGGCTTAGTGTGGGTGTGGAAAACATTGATGATCTAATTGGTGATATTGACCAGGGGCTTAAATCAGTTGCTTAATAGAGTTCCCAAACTAGAAATGCATATACAGAAAGTAAAAAATTATTGAAAGCTTCAAAAGTTGTAAAGTTGCAATTTTCGCTAATGATTAAAGAGGACCTCGACTATTTTTATATTTTTACAAGGTTCAAGAATATGCATTCTATACATTCCAGCTATGACATCCTCTAACTATTTCACCATCAAAGGGAACTTGCAATTTTCCTGGTAATACTTTGATTTTTGCATCGAAGATCTAGACGTAAAGTCTTAATCAATAGGCTGATTCTAATAGGAACCAAGCAAAGAAAAGACTACGCGGAGAGTGAGTGAGTCCCTAATATGGTCGTAGGCGCGCGGCCAAATAGTCTTAAAAAGACATTTTGCTGCAATTTATTACTCTGTATATATTTTACAAGCAATTCCTTGTAATTCAAGTAGCTAGATCAACTAAAGATATGTATTCCAAAGTATTATGCTCAAGAAAACGAAGATCCGCATGGAAGTTTAATTACAGTCAACCCATTAGGAACAGTTATTAGTTCTGGAGAAAGCGGAATTATTGCCAATGATATACCGTTTTATTTACGCGTTGACAAAGACACCAACAAGAAATATTCACAAGGCCATGTGGCCAAGGTTAATCATCAAGTCCCATTATTTAAAGAAAGGGGAGAGGTCTTGGATATATTTCAATCTCCTAGCATGAAACTCACAAGATGGTTCCTATTTGGGATTTCGCTAGTATTCATTATTATGGGGTTCCGCGAGTCATAGATGATTCAAATTGGGTTAGATAGCAACTTGATAGTATTACTGCTCAACAAGAAACTGAGAAACCTGTTCCATGGAAAGTCAGTAATGCCCCGCAAAATTACGAACTATTGCAAAAAGCCATTATTGGTCAAGAAATTGAAATAACTAGAATCGAATGCAAATTTAAATTCGAACAGAAAATGAAGAGATATGATATTGATGGGGCCATTGAAGCTTTGACAAAAGCTGAAAAGCCAGAAATCGCAATTACGTTATAAAGGCAAACGAAATACCCCAATTCTCGTGAACATTATGATCTATTGCATGAAACTATAGAATATTTATTTAGTATATTGAATGGGTTGCTAGAATCTGTTTGGGTGGGGGGATTGATGCTGTTGAAATCAGGCAATGGGCTTCTTATACCAGTTTATGAGCAATCTGGGATAAAGCAGCGTAACTTGGAGTTGTATTATCATTATGAGGAGTATTAATATCATCACTGGACCATACACACCTTAACATACCAAGAAATACCAATCTCATGGATCAATATCACCAGTATCGATTTCTTCCTTATTTCTAGCACATTTCACGCTTGGATCTTTCTTGGATTTCGGTATCGACAGAAATACATTGAATACATGAACCCCAAATGCACCAATTAATTGCTTCGTCACATCAAAAAACCACACTGGCCACGTTCTTCTTAACGGATACTCATAAAATCGTTTAACTATTAACGAAGATAAACATAGTACCCCAAAAACGCTTGTGTTATAAGTGAAAATGTGCCTATTAGTTCACATTTGCCGTCATCATCATCATCAGGGTGTTTTGGCCTATTGCCAGTTGTTCGTAAAGATATCGCCACGAATGTTGTTGGCAAAATGCTCGTATTGATTTCATATAACTATACTTTAAGATAAGAAAGTTATCGCTTGCTATGTTGTATCCCTTCAATTGAAATTATATACTCTATGGGCTACTTACACTACTTTATTGCAATTATGAAATACATATTTGGAAACGAAACTATAGTATATAGATTTATAACTAGTAAATTATTGATATAAAATCAGAATAGGTTTGCTAAATATGTAGTTAAATTGTTCTTTTTTTATACTTAGTTCCTTCAGAAAATGAAATAAATTAGCTTAATACAAGTCCATTAAACGACGAATAGGGTACAAAAAAAAGATGATTGAAATGAAGGAAAACAATTAAATTAATAAGCAAAATATGAAAAGATTTTTGCAGTAAACAGATCAATGATTAACAATATCTATAGTTCATCATTCGTTATTTTTCCAATTGCCCAATAAATGAGTTGCCAAGCCCTTTGCCTGGCCAACTATGTTCTTGTTTTGGTTTCCAAGTGTAGAAGAGTTACTGTTACTTGAATTTGATTGGGGGCTGTTGATGCTGTTGACATCCGGTGATGGGCTTCTTATACCATTCTTATCAGCAACCTGGGATAAAGATGCGTAACTTGGAGTTGTATTATCAACATGGGGAATTGTAATATCATCACCGGATTCTTCTTCAGAATCACTTTCAGAATCAAATGAAAACGTATTCTTCGGTTGTTTCTCTAATGGGGGCGTTGTATTTCCCAGAAATGCATTGGCAGACGTGGTATGTGGTGGTAGAGGGGATGCTTTGCGTTGGGTATTAGATAATGTTTTCTGTAATTGCGGCATATCCAGTGATGACACAGTTTCACCTTGGTCTTGAGGTTCTTCATCTTGGTCATCATCATTTGTATCGAAAAATGCCAGAGCTAGATCCTTGCTTTCATTTTCATCTTGCTTTGTAAGGCCTCCACCAAAGAACAGCTGTGATAAAGAATTCGAAGACGTAGATTGTTTGGAAATTGAAGTTGAGGAATGACGTGGGTTGATGCTGGAAACTGGAGCTGTGACTGGTTGACTTTCGTAAGTTGGGTATTGATGTTCATCATCATTGTTTGAAGACCGAGTCATGTTGTGCGTGAATACCAGCTGAGCCAATGACTGACTTGAATTTCTAGTACTGATCGACAACCCATCTTCTGAATCATCAGAGTCGTTTTCACTATCTGAACCACTGAAGTCAAAGGGTGATGTCTTTTTATTTGAAGGTTCCGGACTGTTAGATTTCTCAAACCTTTTACTATTGTCATTCGTTTTTTCGCCACTATCGTTAATATTACTAGCGGA
Source organism: Debaryomyces tyrocola (assembly GCA_900006135.1). NCBI lineage: Eukaryota > Fungi > Ascomycota > Pichiomycetes > Serinales > Debaryomycetaceae > Debaryomyces > Debaryomyces tyrocola. The sequence continues at coordinate 111,451 of LN874565.1, read as the reverse complement.
ATCATTTGGTTTAAAGGTAGAATTATCATCATTATGGCTCGTTGGATAGTTTAGGTTATTACTGTTGATAATTGATGGATCAATTATTGGCATTTTTTCATTATTGAAATCTTCGTTTTCAATATCTTCATAGTCAAAATTAGAACCTAACGTAATATTCTCTGGTACATCGACAACATCAGGGGCCTTACTATCATTCTTATTATTCAACCCATAAATTGAATGACCAGGATCACAAGTATAAACAGTATTATAGTCATAATAGTAATCATAACCTCTATTATTTGCGTTATGGGATAAACTTGAAGTATAAGGATTATCATCATCACTTTCTTCGTCCGATGAGCCATAATTTAACGTCGTAGAAGGTAATAAATGAATACTTCTATGAACCTTACTGTTTGTAGTGGAGATTGAATCGGTGTCTTCAGTATTATCATTATTACTATTGTTTTTACTGTTTTCCCTGTTAGCTGACAAAGATAAACCTGGTACTGGCGCATTAGGAGAAGACGGTGATTTCACTTTTAAGAAAAATCCTCCTTCATCATCGTCATCGTCTTCATCGTCATTCTCGTCATCTTGATCTTCATGGGGGGTTTCGTACATATAATCTTCCTCATCATCATCATAATAATAGTCATCCTCGTCATCATCATAATAATCATCATCCTCGTCGTCTGAATATTCATCTAATGCAATGCATTGCTGCACCTCGTCATTAAAGTGGATGCGACGTTCTTCCTTAGGAATAGGGGATGAAGTATTAGTGGTGGAATTTGCTCCTACAGATACATCTGCATTATTAGGTGGGATATTGGTAGCATTGTCCGATGAGATTTGGTCTGACTGATTCAACGTTTCATTATTCGCTGCTTGGTGACTGTCTGATTTTGCTGATTCCGATTTTTTATCATCATTTAGCTTCTGTAAGTTAACTATGCTATTATTCTGAGAATCTATATTTTTGTACTGAGAATTTAATTTAGCTGAAATTGCATCATAGTCATCAAATTCAGGGGGTTCATTCTCGTTATGCAGTTGATTTTCATTGCGAACTTGCGATTCATGTTGTTGGCGTTGTTTATCGTGCATTCTATTCGTGGCAAGTTGCAATTTCAATAAGTTAGAATGACTAATCATCATATCTTGAACCGTTCTACGCTTCAAAATTGGTTTAGGTCCTTTCTTTGGCTTGTTTGGTATTGAAATGTCCCCGGCGACCGCACTCGTAGCAGTAGTGATTCTTTTATGATTATCTTCCTCATCTGCTTCTCCATGTTCCTCGTCCTTCATAATAGGACCATACAACCAAGTGACATCGCTATCCTTAGACCAATTCACTACTTCCGGGCTGATCGTCTTCAAATTGGATCTACGTTGCGCCCAGGTTCTCCAACTCGCATTCTCAAGCCTCGCCGAATTGGCAACATCTTTACGCTTTTGAATAACATAACGCCAACTCTTGGATATATCAGAAACATCCCATTGGTGTGAAAGGTAATCCACATGTCTCGATGGCTCGTATTGAATATCTGTATCATCATGCGGTAACATTTCCGGGCTCTTTAAAACTACCGGTATTTGCAACTTATGGCCTTCTCTATCGTCTTCATCATCATCAATTACAGCATCATCATCACCATACAATCCTCCCTTGTTGTCAGAATTACCATCCAGGGGTGAAGCATTGTTTGCTGAACTTATTTCCGACTCTCCCTTGGAATCCACCTCTCCGGACTTAGCCTTTTCTGCATCTGATGGTTGAATAAATTCATCCAAAAGCCCAAGCGATCTTGTTCTTTTCAATTTAAATGTGGTATTTTCGAAATGATCATCATCTTCAGCTTCAACGTGCTGAGAAGTGGTAGCGCCACCAGTGAAAACATCACCCAAATTGTTACTGGATGACATATCTTTAGGTGGTTTCTAATGTTATTGAGGATGAATTATCTATAAATACAAACTAACTGCTTAATTTGATTAATTAATTGTCTCTATATATTACAGGATAACTTTTTTATTTCATGATCGGAAAGGATTGTATGGGGAAAGGTTTTGTGTAACATTTTTTCATCATCAACATCCTACTATATACACGATGTAGGCTAATACCGGATTGCTAAATCATTCGATTTATAGTAAATTGCCAGGTATGAACTCGGATATGTAGCTTATGTTGTAAGAGATATTTCTAATTTGAATCTTGAAAGAATTTGTGGAGTTTAGTATGGAGTTGATGAAGAATTTTATATAGAGAATAGTTTCTGCACCCTGTAGTTGTGTAGCAGCAATTATACACAGAAAGACCCAATATATACATAGGATATAGTTACGGTATGGAGGCATATCGCTTAATGCTGAGTTATACAATAATTATAGGAAAGAAATTCAGTAAGTGTAAATTGTAGCTAAGGCTTTATTCTCGACAAGTTTCCAAAGACATCCCGTAGAAAGCCGATAATATACGAGTAGTAGTGAGGTCTGCACAGTGAATAAGCAACGAATAGGTTGTACCTGTCTTTCTTGCTAGAAATGCTGAATTTTAGTTAGTCACTATTGCCTTTTGTTGTGTCATTGTAGGATATTCAAGATTATGATGCGTACGGTATTCAAGTATATGATTACGGGCTATATCGGCTTATATGATTGTTGCAATAGATGGTGGTGGATATGGAACAGTTATTGGTCATGAAAAAAAGTACTTCATGTAAGGGAACTGGGTCTAAATTAGGTAATTCTTACTACTAACACTTGATATACTATGTAGATTCTACTAATCTAACTTTAACTTGACTTATAGATTGACAACTAACTAATTACTCTCTATTTAGGTCCTAATTCCCTTAGCCTCTATTCTGAGATTTACCGGGATTCTTCNACATATTTATAGTTTTGCAATCGTGGCTGTAATTGCAAGACGTATACTTTGCAACGCGTACTGTACGTATAACACATATATATATGGGCATGTTCTCTTACACTTTGTAAGGAAACTGGGTACTAATAAGGT